>CAXASF010000927.1:80000-144702 GCA_963971475.1 Chrysops caecutiens | reverse complement strand
AAAGCCTCACTAATAACAGCGAAAACCAGTGAAATAACTGTGCAATCTGCACAATCTCACTAATAACAGCGAAAACCACTGAAATAACAGTCACAATCTACAAAGCCTCACTTATAACAGCGAAACCAGTGAAATAACTGTGGCAATCTGCACAACCTCACTAATAACAGCGAAAAACCACTGAAATAACAGTCACAATCTGCAAAGCCTCACTAATAACAGCGAAAACAGTGAAATAACTGTGGCAATCTGCACAATCTCACTATAACAGCGAAAAACCACTGAAATAACAGTCACAATCTGCAAAGCCTCACTTATAACAGCGAAAACCAGTGAAATAACTGTGGCATTCTGCACAACCTCACTAATAACAGCGAAAACCAGTGAAATAACTGTGGCAATCTGCACAACCTCACTAATAACAGCGAAAACCACTGAAATAACAGTCACAATCTCAAAGCCTCACTTATAACAGCGAAAACCAGTGAAATAACTGTGGCAATCTGCACAACCTCACTAATAACAGCGAAAACCACTGAAATAACAGTCACAATCTGCAAAGCCTCACTAATAACAGCGAAAACCAGTGAAATAACTGTGGCAATCTGCACAATCTCACTATAACAGCGAAAACCACTGAAATAACAGTCACAATCTGCAAAAGCCTCACTTATAACAGCGAAAACCAGTGAAATAACTGTGGCAATCTGCACAACCTCACTAATAACAGCGAAACCACTGAAATAACAGTCACAATCTGCAAAGCCTCACTATAACAGCGAAAACCAGTGAAATAACTGTGGCAATCTGCACAACCTCACTAATAACAGCGAAAACCACTGAAATAACAGTCACAATCTGCAAAGCCTCACTAATAACAGCGAAAACCAGTGAAATAACTGTGGCAATCTGCACAATCTCACTAATAACAGCGAAAACCACTGAAATAACAGTCACAATCTGCAAAGCCTCACTTATAACAGCGAAAACCAGTGAAATAACTGTGGCAATCTGCACAACCTCACTAATAACAGCGAAAACCAGTGAAATAACTGTGGCAATCTGCACAACCTCACTAATAACAGCGAAAACCACTTGAAATAACAGTCACAATCTGCAAAGCCTCACTTATAACAGCGAAAACCAGTGAAATAACTGTGGCAATCTGCACAACCTCACTAATAACAGCGAAAACCACTGAAATAACAGTCACAATCTGCAAAGCCTCACTAATAACAGCGAAAACCAGTGAAATAACTGTGGCAATCTGCACAATCTCACTAATAACAGCGAAAACCACTGAAATAACAGTCACAATCTGCAAAGCCTCACTTATAACAGCGAAAACCAGTGAAATAAACTGTGGCAATCTGCACAACCTCACTAATAACAGCGAAAACCACTGAAATAACAGTCACAATCTGCAAAGCCTCACTTATAACAGCGAAAACCAGTGAAATAACTGTGGCAATCTGCACAACCTCACTAATAACAGCGAAAACCACTGAAATAACAGTCACAATCTGCAAAGCCTCACTAATAACAGCGAAAACCAGTGAAATAACTGTGGCAATCTGCACAATCTCACTAATAACAGCGAAAACCACTGAAATAACAGTCACAATCTACAAAGCCTCACTTATAACAGCGAAAACCAGTGAAATAACTGTGGCAATCTGCACAACCTCACTAATAACAGCGAAAACCACTGAAATAACAGTCACAATCTGCAAAGCCTCACTAATAACAGCGAAAACCAGTGAAATAACTGTGGCAATCTGCCACAATCTCACTAATAACAGCGAAAACCACTGAAATAACAGTCACAATCTGCAAAGCCTCACTTATAACAGCGAAAACCAGTGAAATAACTGTGGCAATCTGCACAACCTCACTAATAACAGCGAAAACCACTGAAATAACAGTCACAATCTGCAAAGCCTCACTTATAACAGCGAAAACCAGTGAAATAACTGTGGCAATCTGCACAACCTCACTAATAACAGCGAAAACCACTGAAATAACAGTCACAATCTGCAAAGCCTCACTAATAACAGCGAAAACCAGTGAAATAACTGTGGCAATCTGCACAATCTCACTAATAACAGCGAAAACCACTGAAATAACAGTCACAATCTGCAAAGCCTCACTTATAACAGCGAAAACCAGTGAAATAACTGTGGCAATCTGCACAACCTCACTAATAACAGCGAAAACCACTGAAATAACAGTCACAATCTGCAAAGCCTCACTTATAACAGCGAAAACCAGTGAAATAACTGTGGCAATCTGCACAACCTCACTAATAACAGCGAAAACCACTGAAATAACAGTCACAATCTGCAAAGCCTCACTAATAACAGCGAAAACCAGTGAAATAACTGTGGCAATCTGCACAATCTCACTAATAACAGCGAAACCACTGAAATAACAGTCACAATCTGCAAAGCCTCACTTATAACAGCGAAAACCAGTGAAATAACTGTGGCAATCTGCACAACCTCACTAATAACAGCGAAAACCACTGAAATAACAGTCACAATCTGCAAAGGCCTCACTTATAACAGCGAAAACCAGTGAAATAACTGTGGCAATCTGCACAACCTCACTAATAACAGCGAAAACCACTGAAATAACAGTCACAATCTGCAAAGCCTCACTAATAACAGCGAAAAACCACTGAAATAACAGTCACAATCTGCAAAGCCTCACTAATAACAGCGAAAACCAGTGAAAGAACTGTGGCAATCTGCACAATCTCACTAATAACAGCGAAAACCACTGAAATAACAGTCACAATCTGCAAAGCCTCACTTATAACAGCGAAAAACCAGTGAAATAACTGTGGCAATCTGCACAACCTCACTAATAACAGCGAAAACCACTGAAATAACAGTCACAATCTGCAAAAGCCTCACTAATAACAGCGAAAACCACTGAAATAACAGTCACAATCTGCAAAGCCTCACTAATAACAGCGAAGACCAGTGAAATAACTATGGCAATCTGCACAATCTCACTAATAACAGCGAAAACCACTGAAATAACAGTCACAATCTGCAAAGCCTCACTTATAACAGCGAAAACCAGTGAAATAACTGTGGCAATCTGCACAACCTCACTAATAACAGCGAAAACCACTGAAATAACAGTCACAATCTGCAAAGCCTCACTAATAACAGCGAAAACCAGTGAAATAACTGTGGCAATCTGCACAACCTCACTAATAACAGCGAAAACCACTGAAATAACAGTCACAATCTGCAAAGCCTCACTAATAACAGCGAAAACCAGTGAAATAACTGTGGCAATCTGCACAACCTCACTAATAACAGCGAAAACCACTGAAATAACAGTCACAATCTGCAAAGCGTCACTAATAACAGCGAAAACCAGTGAAATAACTGTGGCAATCTGCACAACCTCACTAATAACAGCGAAAACCACTGAAATAACAGTCACAATCTGCAAAGCCTCACTTATAACAGCGAAAACCAGTGGAAATAACTGTGGCAATCTGCACAACCTCACTAATAACAGCGAAAACCACTGAAATAACAGTCACAATCTGCACAACCTCACTAATAACAGCGAAAACCACTGAAATAACAGTCACAATCTGCAAAGCCTCACTTATAACAGCGAAAACCACTGAAATAACAGTCACAATCTGCAAAGCCTCACTTATAACAGCGAAAACCAGTGAAATAACTGTGGCAATCTGCACAATCTCACTAATAACAGCGAAAACCACTGAAATAACAGTCACAATCTGCAAAGCCTCACTAATAACAGCGAAAACCAGTGAAATAACTGTGGCAATCTGCACAACCTCACTAATAACAGCGAAAACCACTGAAATAACAGTCACAATCTGCAAAGCGTCACTAATAACAGCGAAAACCAGTGAAATAACTGTGGCAATCTGCACAACCTCACTAATAACAGCGAAAACCACTGAAATAAACAGTCACAATCTGCAAAGCCTCACTTATAACAGCGAAAACCAGTGAAATAACTGTGGCCATCTGCACAACCTCACTAATAACAGCGAAAACCACTGAAATAACAGTCACAATCTGCAAAGCCTCACTAATAACAGCGAAAAACCAGTGAAATAACTGTGGCAATCTGCACAACCTCACTAATAACAGCGAAAACCACTGAAATAACAGTCACAATCTGCAAAGCGTCACTAATAACAGCGAAAACCAGTGAAATAACTGTGGCAATCTGCACAACCTCACTAATAACAGCGAAAACCACTGAAATAACAGTCACAATCTGCAAAGCCTCACTAATAACAGCGAAAACCAGTGAAATAACTGTGGCAATCTGCACAATCTCACTAATAACAGCGAAAACCACTGAAATAACAGTCACAATCTGCAAAGCCTCACTTATAACAGCGAAAACCAGTGAAATAACTGTGGCAATCTGCACAACCTCACTAATAACAGCGAAAACCACTGAAATAACAGTCACAATCTGCAAAGCCTCACTAATAACAGCGAAAACCACTGAAATAACAGTCACAATCTGCAAAGCCTCACTAATAACAGCGAAAACCAGTGAAATAACTATGGCAATCTGCACAATCTCACTAATAACAGCGAAAACCACTGAAATAACAGTCACAATCTGCAAAGCCTCACTTATAACAGCGAAAACCAGTGAAATAACTGTGGCAATCTGCACAACCTCACTAATACAGCGAAACCACTGAAATAACAGTCACAATCTGCAAAGCCTCACTAATAACAGCGAAAACCAGTGAAATAACTGTGGCAATCTGCACAACCTCACTAATAACAGCGAAAACCACTGAAATAACAGTCACAATCTGCAAAGCCTCACTAATAACAGCGAAAACCAGTGAAATAACTGTGGCAATCTGCACAACCTCACTAATAACAGCGAAAACCACTGAAATAACAGTCACAATCTGCAAAGCGTCACTAATAACAGCGAAAACCAGTGAAATAACTGTGGCAATCTGCACAACCTCAGCTAATAACAGCGAAAACCACTGAAATAACAGTCACAATCTGCAAAGCCTCACTTATAACAGCGAAAACCAGTGAAATAACTGTGGCAATCTGCACAACCTCACTAATAACAGCGAAAACCACTGAAATAACAGTCACAATCTGCACAACCTCACTAATAACAGCGAAAACCACTGAAATAACAGTCACAATCTGCAAAGCCTCACTTATAACAGCGAAAACCACTGAAATAACAGTCACAATCTGCAAAGCCTCACTTATAACAGCGAAAACCAGTGAAATAACTGTGGCAATCTGCACAATCTCACTAATAACAGCGAAAACCACTGAAATAACAGTCACAATCTGCAAGCCTCACTAATAACCAGCGAAAACCAGTGAAATAACTGTGGGCAATCTGCACAACCTCACTAATAACAGCGAAAACCACTGAAATAACAGTCACAATCTGCAAAGCGTCACTAATAACAGCGAAAACCAGTGAAATAACTGTGGCAATCTGCACAACCTCACTAATAACAGCGAAAACCACTGAAATAACAGTCACAATCTGCAAAGCGTCACTAATAACAGCGAAAACCAGTGAAATAACTGTGGCAATCTGCACAACCTCACTAATAACAGCGAAAACCACTGAAATAACAGTCACAATCTGCAAAGCCTCACTTATAACAGCGAAAACCAGTGAAATAACTGTGGCCATCTGCACAACCTCACTAATAACAGCGAAAACCACTGAAATAACAGTCACAATCTGCAAAGCGTCACTAATAACAGCGAAAACCTGTGAAATAACTGTGGCAATATGCACAACCTCACTAATAACAGCGAAAACCACTGAAATAACAGTCAAAATCTGCAAAGCCTCACTAATAACAGCGAAAACCAGTGAAATAACTGTGGCAATCTGCACAACCTCACTAATAACAGCGAAAACCACTGAAATAACAGTCACAATCTGCAAAGCCTCACTAATAACAGCGAAAACCAGTGAAATAACTGTGGCAATCTGCACAACCTCACTAATAACAGCGAAAACCACTGAAATAACAGTCACAATCTGCAAAGCCTCACTAATAACAGCGAAAACCAGTGAAATAACTGTGGCAATCTGCACAACCTCACTAATAACAGCGAAAACCACTGAAATAACAGTCACAATCTGCAAAGCCTCACTTATAACAGCGAAAACCAGTGAAATAACTGAGGCAATCTGCACAACCTCACTAATAACAGCGAAAACCACTGAAATAACAGTCACAATCTGCAAAGCCTCACTAATAACAGCGAAAACCAGTGAAATAACTGTGGCAATCTGCACAATCTCACTAATAACAGCGAAAACCACTGAAATAACAGTCACAATCTGCAAAGCCTCACTTATAACAGCGAAAACCAGTGAAATAACTGTGGCAATCTGCACAACCTCACTAATAACAGCGAAAACCACTGAAATAACAGTCACAATCTGCAAAGCCTCACTTATAACAGCGAAAACCAGTGAAATAACTGTGGCAATCTGCACAATCTCACTAATAACAGCGAAAACCACTGAAATAACAGTCACAATCAGCAAAGCCTCACTTATAACAGCGAAAACCAGTGAAATAACTGTGGCAATCTGCACAACCTCACTAATAACAGCGAAAACCACTGAAATAACAGTCACAATCTGCAAAGCCTCACTAATAACAGCGAAAACCAGTGAAAAAACTGTGGCAATCTGCACAACCTCACTAATAACAGCGAAAACCACTGAAATAACAGTCACAATCTGCAAAGCCTCACTAATAACAGCGAAAACCAGTGAAATAACTGTGGCAATCTGCACAACCTCACTAATAACAGCGAAAACCACTGAAATAACAGTCACAATCTGCAAAGCCTCACTAATAACAGCGAAAACCAGTGAAATAACTGTGGCAATCTGCACAACCTCACTAATAACAGCGAAAACCACTGAAATAACAGTCACAATCTGCAAAGCCTCACTAATAACAGCGAAAACCAGTGAAATAACTGTGGCAATCTGCACAACCTCACTAATAACAGCGAAAACCACTGAAATAACAGTCACAATCTGCAAAGCCTCACTTATAACAGCGAAAACCAGTGAAATAACTGTGGCAATCTGCACAACCTCACTAATAACAGCGAAAACCACTGAAATAACAGTCACAATCTGCAAAGCCCACTTATAACAGCGAAAACCAGTGAAATAACTGTGGCAATCTGCACAATCTCACTAATAACAGCGAAAACCACTGAAATAACAGTCACAATCTGCAAAGCCTCACTTATAACAGCGAAAACCAGTGAAATAACTGTGGCAATCTGCACAACCTCACTAATAACAGCGAAAACCACTGAAATAACAGTCACAATCTGCAAAGCCTCACTTATAACAGCGAAAACCAGTGAAATAACTGTGGCAATCTGCACAACCTCACTAATAACAGCGAAAACCACTGAAATAACAGTCACAATCTGCAAAGCCTCACTTATAACAGCGAAAACTAGTGAAATAACTGTGGCAATCTGCACAACCTCACTAATAACAGCGAAAACCACTGAAATAACAGTCACAATCTGCAAAGCCTCACTAATAACAGCGAAAACCAGTGAAATAACTGTGGCAATCTGCACAACCTCACTAATAACAGCGAAAACCACTGAAATAACAGTCACAATCTGCAAAGCCTCACTAATAACAGCGAAAACCAGTGAAATAACTGTGGCAATCTGCACAATCTCACTAATAACAGCGAAAACCACTGAAATAACAGTCACAATCTGCAAAGCCTCACTTATAACAGCGAAAACCAGTGAAATAACTGTGGCAATCTGCACAACCTCACTAATAACAGCGAAAACCAGTGAAATAACTGTGGCAATCTGCACAACCTCACTAATAACAGCGAAAACCACTGAAATAACAGTCACAATCTGCAAAGCCTCACTTATAACAGCGAAAACCAGTGAAATAACTGTGGCAATCTGCACAACCTCACTAATAACAGCGAAAACCACTGAAATAACAGTCACAATCTGCAAAGCCTCACTAATAACAGCGAAAACCAGTGAAATAACTGTGGCAATCTGCACAATCTCACTAATAACAGCGAAAACCACTGAAATAACAGTCACAATCTGCAAAGCCTCACTTATAACAGCGAAAACCAGTGAAATAACTGTGGCAATCTGCACAACCTCACTAATAACAGCGAAAACCACTGAAATAACAGTCACAATCTGCAAAGCCTCACTTATAACAGCGAAAACCAGTGAAATAACTGTGGCAATCTGCACAACCTCACTAATAACAGCGAAAACCACTGAAATAACAGTCACAATCTGCAAAGCCTCACTAATAACAGCGAAAACCAGTGAAATAACTGTGGCAATCTGCACAATCTCACTAATAACAGCGAA
The DNA here is from genome assembly GCA_963971475.1 of Chrysops caecutiens. Lineage (NCBI taxonomy): Eukaryota > Metazoa > Arthropoda > Insecta > Diptera > Tabanidae > Chrysops > Chrysops caecutiens. The sequence continues at coordinate 136,261 of CAXASF010000927.1, read as the reverse complement.
AACCACTGAAATAACAGTCACAATCTGCAAAGCCTCACTTATAACAGCGAAAACCAGTGAAATAACTGTGGCAATCTGCACAACCTCACTAATAACAGCGAAAACCACTGAAATAACAGTCACAATCTGCAAAGCCTCACTTATAACAGCGAAAACCAGTGAAATAACTGTGGCAATCTGCACAATCTCACTAATAACAGCGAAAACCACTGAAATAACAGTCACAATCTGCAAAGCCTCACTTATAACAGCGAAAACCAGTGAAATAACTGTGGCAATCTGCACAACCTCACTAATAACAGCGAAAACCACTGAAATAACAGTCACAATCTGCAAAGCCTCACTAATAACAGCGAAAACCACTGAAATAACAGTCACAATCTGCAAAGCCTCACTAATAACAGCGAAAACCAGTGAAATAACTGTGGCAATCTGCACAACCTCACTAATAACAGCGAAAACCACTGAAATAACAGTCACAATCTGCAAAGCCTCACTTATAACAGCGAAAACCAATGAAATAACTGTGGCAATCTGCACAACCTCACTAATAACAGCGAAAACCACTGAAATAACAGTCACAATCTGCAAAGCCTCACTAATAACAGCGAAAACCACTGAAATAACAGTCACAATCTGCAAAGCCTCACTAATAACAGCGAAAACCAGTGAAATAACTGTGGCAATCTGCACAATCTCACTAATAACAGCGAAAACCACTGAAATAACAGTCACAATCTGCAAAGCCTCACTTATAACAGCGAAAACCAGTGAAATAACTGTGGCAATCTGCACAACCTCACTAATAACAGCGAAAACCACTGAAATAACAGTCACAATCTGCAAAGCCTCACTAATAACAGCGAAAACCAGTGAAATAACTGTGGCAATCTGCACAACCTCACTAATAACAGCGAAAACCACTGAAATAACAGTCACAATCTGCAAAGCCTCACTAATAACAGCGAAAACCAGTGAAATAACTGTGGCAATCTGCACAACCTCACTAATAACAGCGAAAACCACTGAAATAACAGTCACAATCTGCAAAGCGTCACTAATAACAGCGAAAACCAGTGAAATAACTGTGGCAATCTGCACAACCTCACTAATAACAGCGAAAACCACTGAAATAACAGTCACAATCTGCAAAGCCTCACTTATAACAGCGAAAACCAGTGAAATAACTGTGGCAATCTGCACAACCTCACTAATAACAGCGAAAACCACTGAAATAACAGTCACAATCTGCAAAGCCTCACTTATAACAGCGAAAACCAGTGAAATAACTGTGGCCATCTGCACAACCTCACTAATAACAGCGAAAACCACTGAAATAACAGTCACAATCTGCAAAGCCTCACTAATAACAGCGAAAACCAGTGAAATAACTGTGGCAATCTGCACAATCTCACTAATAACAGCGAAAACCACTGAAATAACAGTCACAATCTGCAAAGCCTCACTTATAACAGCGAAAACCAGTGAAATAACTGTGGCAATCTGCACAACCTCACTAATAACAGCGAAAACCACTGAAATAACAGTCACAATCTGCAAAGCCTCACTAATAACAGCGAAAACCAGTGAAATAACTGTGGCAATCTGCACAACCTCACTAATAACAGCGAAAACCACTGAAATAACAGTCACAATCTGCAAAGCCTCACTAATAACAGCGAAAACCAGTGAAATAACTGTGGCAATCTGCACAACCTCACTAATAACAGCGAAAACCACTGAAATAACAGTCACAATCTGCAAAGCGTCACTAATAACAGCGAAAACCAGTGAAATAACTGTGGCAATCTGCACAACCTCACTAATAACAGCGAAAACCACTGAAATAACAGTCACAATCTGCAAAGCCTCACTTATAACAGCGAAAACCAGTGAAATAACTGTGGCAATCTGCACAACCTCACTAATAACAGCGAAAACCACTGAAATAACAGTCACAATCTGCAAAGCCTCACTTATAACAGCGAAAACCAGTGAAATAACTGTGGCCATCTGCACAACCTCACTAATAACAGCGAAAACCACTGAAATAACAGTCACAATCTGCAAAGCCTCACTAATAACAGCGAAAACCAGTGAAATAACTGTGGCAATCTGCACAATCTCACTAATAACAGCGAAAACCACTGAAATAACAGTCACAATCTGCAAAGCCTCACTTATAACAGCGAAAACCAGTGAAATAACTGTGGCAATCTGCACAACCTCACTAATAACAGCGAAAACCACTGAAATAACAGTCACAATCTGCAAAGCCTCACTTATAACAGCGAAAACCAGTGAAATAACTGTGGCAATCTGCACAACCTCACTAATAACAGCGAAAACCACTGAAATAACAGTCACAATCTGCAAAGCCTCACTAATAACAGCGAAAACCAGTGAAATAACTGTGGCAATCTGCACAACCTCACTAATAACAGCGAAAACCACTGAAATAACAGTCACAATCTGCAAAGCGTCACTAATAACAGCGAAAACCAGTGAAATAACTGTGGCAATCTGCACAACCTCACTAATAACAGCGAAAACCACTGAAATAACAGTCACAATCTGCAAAGCCTCACTTATAACAGCGAAAACCAGTGAAATAACTGTGGCAATCTGCACAACCTCACTAATAACAGCGAAAACCACTGAAATAACAGTCACAATCTGCAAAGCCTCACTAATAACAGCGAAAACCAGTGAAATAACTGTGGCAATCTGCACAACCTCACTAATAACAGCGAAAACCACTGAAATAACAGTCACAATCTGCAAAGCCTCACTAATAACAGCGAAAACCAGTGAAATAACTGTGGCAATCTGCACAACCTCACTAATAACAGCGAAAACCACTGAAATAACAGTCACAATCTGCAAAGCCTCACTAATAACAGCGAAAACCAGTGAAATAACTGTGGCAATCTGCACAACCTCACTAATAACAGCGAAAACCACTGAAATAACAGTCACAATCTGCAAAGCCTCACTTATAACAGCGAAAACCAGTGAAATAACTGAGGCAATCTGCACAACCTCACTAATAACAGCGAAAACCACTGAAATAACAGTCACAATCTGCAAAGCCTCACTAATAACAGCGAAAACCAGTGAAATAACTGTGGCAATCTGCACAATCTCACTAATAACAGCGAAAACCACTGAAATAACAGTCACAATCTGCAAAGCCTCACTTATAACAGCGAAAACCAGTGAAATAACTGTGGCAATCTGCACAACCTCACTAATAACAGCGAAAACCACTGAAATAACAGTCACAATCTGCAAAGCCTCACTTATAACAGCGAAAACCAGTGAAATAACTGTGGCAATCTGCACAATCTCACTAATAACAGCGAAAACCACTGAAATAACAGTCACAATCAGCAAAGCCTCACTTATAACAGCGAAAACCAGTGAAATAACTGTGGCAATCTGCACAACCTCACTAATAACAGCGAAAACCACTGAAATAACAGTCACAATCTGCAAAGCCTCACTAATAACAGCGAAAACCAGTGAAAAAACTGTGGCAATCTGCACAACCTCACTAATAACAGCGAAAACCACTGAAATAACAGTCACAATCTGCAAAGCCTCACTAATAACAGCGAAAACCAGTGAAATAACTGTGGCAATCTGCACAACCTCACTAATAACAGCGAAAACCACTGAAATAACAGTCACAATCTGCAAAGCCTCACTAATAACAGCGAAAACCAGTGAAATAACTGTGGCAATCTGCACAACCTCACTAATAACAGCGAAAACCACTGAAATAACAGTCACAATCTGCAAAGCCTCACTAATAACAGCGAAAACCAGTGAAATAACTGTGGCAATCTGCACAACCTCACTAATAACAGCGAAAACCACTGAAATAACAGTCACAATCTGCAAAGCCTCACTTATAACAGCGAAAACCAGTGAAATAACTGTGGCAATCTGCACAACCTCACTAATAACAGCGAAAACCACTGAAATAACAGTCACAATCTGCAAAGTCCACTTATAACAGCGAAAACCAGTGAAATAACTGTGGCAATCTGCACAATCTCACTAATAACAGCGAAAACCACTGAAATAACAGTCACAATCTGCAAAGCCTCACTTATAACAGCGAAAACCAGTGAAATAACTGTGGCAATCTGCACAACCTCACTAATAACAGCGAAAACCACTGAAATAACAGTCACAATCTGCAAAGCCTCACTTATAACAGCGAAAACCAGTGAAATAACTGTGGCAATGTGCACAACCTCACTAATAACAGCGAAAACCACTGAAATAACAGTCACAATCTGCAAAGCCTCACTTATAACAGCGAAAACCAGTGAAATAACTGTGGCAATCTGCACAACCTCACTAATAACAGCGAAAACCACTGAAATAACAGTCACAATCTGCAAAGCCTCACTAATAACAGCGAAAACCAGTGAAATAACTGTGGCAATCTGCACAACCTCACTAATAACAGCGAAAACCACTGAAATAACAGTCACAATCTGCAAAGCCTCACTTATAACAGCGAAAACCAGTGAAATAACTGTGGCAATCTGCACAACCTCACTAATAACAGCGAAAACCAGTGAAATAACTGTGGCAATCTGCACAACCTCACTAATAACAGCGAAAACCACTGAAATAACAGTCACAATCTGCAAAGCCTCACTTATAACAGCGAAAACCAGTGAAATAACTGTGGCAATCTGCACAACCTCACTAATAACAGCGAAAACCACTGAAATAACAGTCACAATCTGCAAAGCCTCACTAATAACAGCGAAAACCAGTGAAATAACTGTGGCAATCTGCACAATCTCACTAATAACAGCGAAAACCACTGAAATAACAGTCACAATCTGCAAAGCCTCACTTATAACAGCGAAAACCAGTGAAATAACTGTGGCAATCTGCACAACCTCACTAATAACAGCGAAAACCACTGAAATAACAGTCACAATCTGCAAAGCCTCACTTATAACAGCGAAAACCAGTGAAATAACTGTGGCAATCTGCACAACCTCACTAATAACAGCGAAAACCACTGAAATAACAGTCACAATCTGCAAAGCCTCACTAATAACAGCGAAAACCAGTGAAATAACTGTGGCAATCTGCACAATCTCACTAATAACAGCGAAAACCACTGAAATAACAGTCACAATCTGCAAAGCCTCACTTATAACAGCGAAAACCAGTGAAATAACTGTGGCAATCTGCACAATCTCACTAATAACAGCGAAAACCACTGAAATAACAGTCACAATCTGCAAAGCCTCACTAATAACAGCGAAAACCAGTGAAATAACTGTGGCAATCTGCACAATCTCACTAATAACAGCGAAAACCACTGAAATAACAGTCACAATCTGCAAAGCCTCACTTATAACAGCGAAAACCAGTGAAATAACTGTGGCAATCTGCACAACCTCACTAATAACAGCGAAAACCAGTGAAATAACTGTGGCAATCTGCACAACCTCACTAATAACAGCGAAAACCACTGAAATAACAGTCACAATCTGCAAAGCCTCACTTATAACAGCGAAAACCAGTGAAATAACTGTGGCAATCTGCACAACCTCACTAATAACAGCGAAAACCACTGAAATAACAGTCACAATCTGCAAAGCCTCACTAATAACAGCGAAAACCAGTGAAATAACTGTGGCAATCTGCACAACCTCACTAATAACAGCGAAAACCACTGAAATAACAGTCACAATCTGCAAAGCCTCACTTATAACAGCGAAAACCAGTGAAATAACTGTGGCAATCTGCACAACCTCACTAATAACAGCGAAAACCACTGAAATAACAGTCACAATCTGCAAAGCCTCACTTATAACAGCGAAAACCAGTGAAATAACTGTGGCAATCTGCACAACCTCACTAATAACAGCGAAAACCACTGAAATAACAGTCACAATCTGCAAAGCCTCACTAATAACAGCGAAAACCAGTGAAATAACTGTGGCAATCTGCACAATCTCACTAATAACAGCGAAAACCACTGAAATAACAGTCACAATCTGCAAAGCCTCACTTATAACAGCGAAAACCAGTTAAATAACTGTGGCAATCTGCACAACCTCACTAATAACAGCGAAAACCACTGAAATAACAGTCACAATCTGCAAAGCCTCACTTATAACAGCGAAAACCAGTGAAATAACTGTGGCAATCTGCACAATCTCACTAATAACAGCGAAAACCACTGAACTAACAGTCACAATCTGCAAAGCCTCACTTATAACAGCGAAAACCAGTGAAATAACTGTGGCAATCTGCATAACCTCACTAATAACAGCGAAAACCACTGAAATAACAGTCACAATCTGCAAAGCCTCACTAATAACAGCGAAAACCACTGAAATAACAGTCACAATCTGCAAAGCCTCACTAATAACAGCGAAAACCAGTGAAATAACTGTGGCAATCTGCACAATCTCACTAATAACAGCGAAAACCACTGAAATAACAGTCACAATCTGCAAAGCCTCACTTATAACAGCGAAAACCAGTGAAATAACTGTGGCAATCTGCACAACCTCACTAATAACAGCGAAAACCACTGAAATAACAGTCACAATCTGCAAAGCCTCACTAATAACAGCGAAAACCACTGAAATAACAGTCACAATCTGTAAAGCCTCACTAATAACAGCGAAAACCAGTGAAATAACTGTGGCAATCTGCACAAGCCTCACTAATAACAGCGAAAACCACTGAAATAACAGTCACAATCTGCAAAGCCTCACTAATAACAGCGAAAACCAGTGAAATAACTGTGGCAATCTGCACAATCTCACTAATAACAGCGAAAACCACTGAAATAACAGTCACAATCTGCAAAGCCTCACTTATAACAGCGAAAACCAGTGAAATAACTGTGGCAATCTGCACAACCTCACTAATAACAGCGAAAACTACTGAAATAACAGTCACAATCTGCAAAGCCTCACTTATAACAGCGAAAACCAGTGAAATAACTGTGGCAATCTGCACAACCTCACTAATAACAGCGAAAACCACTGAAATAACAGTCACAATCTGCAAAGCCTCACTAATAACAGCGAAAACCAGTGAAATAACTGTGGCAATCTGCACAACCTCACTAATAACAGCGAAAACCACTGAAATAACAGTCACAATCTGCAAAGCCTCACTAATAACAGCGAAAACCAGTGAAATAACTGTGGCAATCTGCACAACCTCACTAATAACAGCGAAAACCACTGAAATAACAGTCACAATCTGCAAAGCCTCACTTATAACAGCGAAAACCAGTGAAATAACTGTGGCAATCTGCACAACCTCACTAATAACAGCGAAAACCACTGAAATAACAGTCACAATCTGCAAAGCCTCACTAATAACAGCGAAAACCAGTGACATAACTGTGGCAATCTGCACAACCTCACTAATAACAGCGAAAACCACTGAAATAACAGTCACAATCTGCAAAGCCTCACTAATAACAGCGAAAACCAGTGAAATAACTGTGGCAATCTGCACAACCTCACTAATAACAGCGAAAACCACTGAAATAACAGTCACAATCTGCAAAGCCTCACTAATAACAGCGAAAACCAGTGAAATAACTGTGGCAATCTGCACAACCTCACTAATAACAGCGAAAACCACTGAAATAACAGTCACAATCTGCAAAGCCTCACTAATAACAGCGAAAACCAGTGAAATAACTGTGGCAATCTGCACAACCTCACTAATAACAGTGAAAACCACTGAAATAACAGTCACAATCTGCAAAGCCTCACTTATAACAGCGAAAACCAGTGAAATAACTGAGGCAATCTGCACAACCTCACTAATAACAGCGAAAACCACTGAAATAACAGTCACAATCTGCAAAGCCTCACTAATAACAGCGAAAACCAGTGAAATAACTGTGGCAATCTGCACAATCTCACTAATAACAGCGAAAACCACTGAAATAACAGTCACAATCTGCAAAGCCTCACTTATAACAGCGAAAACCAGTGAAATAACTGTGGCAATCTGCACAACCTCACTAATAACAGCGAAAACCACTGAAATATCAGTCACAATCTGCAAAGCCTCACTTATAACAGCGAAAACCAGTGAAATAACTGTGGCAATCTGCACAATCTCACTAATAACAGCGAAAACCACTGAAATAACAGTCACAATCAGCAAAGCCTCACTTATAACAGCGAAAACCAGTGAAATAACTGTGGCAATCTGCACAACCTCACTAATAACAGCGAAAACCACTGAAATAACAGTCACAATCTGCAAAGCCTCACTAATAACAGCGAAAACCAGTGAAAAAACTGTGGCAATCTGCACAACCTCACTAATAACAGCGAAAACCACTGAAATAACAGTCACAATCTGCAAAGCCTCACTAATAACAGCGAAAACCAGTGAAATAACTGTGGCAATCTGCACAACCTCACTAATAACAGCGAAAACCACTGAAATAACAGTCACAATCTGCAAAGCCTCACTAATAACAGCGAAAACCAGTGAAAAAACTGTGGCAATCTGCACAACCTCACTAATAACAGCGAAAACCACTGAAATAACAGTCACAATCTGCAAAGCCTCACTAATAACAGCGAAAACCAGTGAAATAACTGTGGCAATCTGCACAACCTCACTAATAACAGCGAAAACCACTGAAATAACAGTCACAATCTGCAAAGCCTCACTAATAACAGCGAAAACCAGTGAAATAACTGTGGCAATCTGCACAACCTCACTAATAACAGCGAAAACCACTGAAATAACAGTCACAATCTGCAAAGCCTCACTAATAACAGCGAAAACCAGTGAAATAACTGTGGCAATCTGCACAACCTCACTAATAACAGCGAAAACCACTGAAATAACAGTCACAATCTGCAAAGCCTCACTTATAACAGCGAAAACCAGTGAAATAACTGTGGCAATCTGCACAACCTCACTAATAACAGCGAAAACCACTGAAATAACAGTCACAATCTGCAAAGTCCACTTATAACAGCGAAAACCAGTGAAATAACTGTGGCAATCTGCACAATCTCACTAATAACAGCGAAAACCACTGAAATAACAGTCACAATCTGCAAAGCCTCACTTATAACAGCGAAAACCAGTGAAATAACTGTGGCAATCTGCACAACCTCACTAATAACAGCGAAAACCACTGAAATAACAGTCACAATCTGCAAAGCCTCACTTATAACAGCGAAAACCAGTGAAATAACTGTGGCAATCTGCACAACTCACTAATAACAGCGAAAACCACTGAAATAACAGTCACAATCTGCAAAGCCTCACTTATAACAGCGAAAACCAGTGAAATAACTGTGGCAATCTGCACAACCTCACTAATAACAGCGAAAACCACTGAAATAACAGTCACAATCTGCAAAGCCTCACTAATAACAGCGAAAACCAGTGAAATAACTGTGGCAATCTGCACAACCTCACTAATAACAGCGAAAACCACTGAAATAACAGTCACAATCTGCAAAGCCTCACTAATAACAGCGAAAACCAGTGAAATAACTGTGGCAATCTGCACAATCTCACTAATAACAGCGAAAACCACTGAAATAACAGTCACAATCTGCAAAGCCTCACTTATAACAGCGAAAACCAGTGAAATAACTGTGGCAATCTGCACAACCTCACTAATAACAGCGAAAACCAGTGAAATAACTGTGGCAATCTGCACAACCTCACTAATAACAGCGAAAACCACTGAAATAACAGTCACAATCTGCAAAGCCTCACTTATAACAGCGAAAACCAGTGAAATAACTGTGGCAATCTGCACAACCTCACTAATAACAGCGAAAACCACTGAAATAACAGTCACAATCTGCAAAGCCTCACTAATAACAGCGAAAACCAGTGAAATAACTGTGGCAATCTGCACAATCTCACTAATAACAGCGAAAACCACTGAAATAACAGTCACAATCTGCAAAGCCTCACTTATAACAGCGAAAACCAGTGAAATAACTGTGGCAATCTGCACAACCTCACTAATAACAGCGAAAACCACTGAAATAACAGTCACAATCTGCAAAGCCTCACTTATAACAGCGAAAACCAGTGAAATAACTGTGGCAATCTGCACAACCTCACTAATAACAGCGAAAACCACTGAAATAACAGTCACAATCTGCAAAGTCCACTTATAACAGCGAAAACCAGTGAAATAACTGTGGCAATCTGCACAATCTCACTAATAACAGCGAAAACCACTGAAATAACAGTCACAATCTGCAAAGCCTCACTTATAACAGCGAAAACCAGTGAAATAACTGTGGCAATCTGCACAACCTCACTAATAACAGCGAAAACCACTGAAATAACAGTCACAATCTGCAAAGCCTCACTTATAACAGCGAAAACCAGTGAAATAACTGTGGCAATCTGCACAACCTCACTAATAACAGCGAAAACCACTGAAATAACAGTCACAATCTGCAAAGCCTCACTTATAACAGCGAAAACCAGTGAAATAACTGTGGCAATCTGCACAACCTCACTAATAACAGCGAAAACCACTGAAATAACAGTCACAATCTGCAAAGCCTCACTAATAACAGCGAAAACCAGTGAAATAACTGTGGCAATCTGCACAACCTCACTAATAACAGCGAAAACCACTGAAATAACAGTCACAATCTGCAAAAGCCTCACTAATAACAGCGAAACCAGTGAAATAACTGTGGCAATCTGCACAATCTCACTAATAACAGCGAAAACCACTGAAATAACAGTCACAATCTGCAAAGCTCACTATAACAGCGAAAACCAGTGAAATAACTGTGGCAATCTGCAAACCTCACTAATAACAGCGAAAACCAGTGAAATAACTGTGGCAATCTGCACAACCTCACTAATAACAGCGAAAACCACTGAAATAACAGTCACAATCTGCAAAGCTCACTTATAACAGCGAAAACCAGTGAAATAACTGTGGCAATCTGCACAACCTCACTAATAACAGCGAAAACCACTGAAATAACAGTCACAATCTGCAAAGCCTCACTAATAACAGCGAAAACCAGTGAAATAACTGTGGCAATCTGCACAATCTCACTAATAACAGCGAAAACCACTGAAATAACAGTCACAATCTGCAAAGCCTCACTTATAACAGCGAAAACCAGTGAAATAACTGTGGCAATCTGCACAACCTCACTAATAACAGCGAAAACCACTGAAATAACAGTCACAATCTGCAAAGCCTCACTTATAACAGCGAAAACAGTGAAATAACTGTGGCAATCTGCACAACCTCACTAATAACAGCGAAAACCACTGAAATAACAGTCACAATCTGCAAAGCCTCACTAATAACAGCGAAAACCAGTGAAATCACTGTGGCAATCTGCACAATCTCACTAATAACAGCGAAAACCACTGAAATAACAGTCACAATCTGCAAAGCCTCACTTATAACAGCGAAAACCAGTGAAATAACTGTGGCAATCTGCACAACCTCACTAATAACAGCGAAAACCACTGAAATAACAGTCACAATCTGCAAAGCCTCACTAATAACAGCGAAAACCAGTGAAATAACTGTGGCAATCTGCACAATCTCACTAATAACAGCGAAAACCACTGAAATAACAGTCACAATCTGCAAAGCCTCACTTATAACAGCGAAAACCAGTGAAATAACTGTGGCAATCTGCACAACCTCACTAATAACAGCGAAACCACTGAAATAACTGTGGCAATCTGCACAACCTCACTAATAACAGCGAAAACCACTGAAATAACAGTCACAATCTGCAAAGCCTCACTTATAACAGCGAAAACCAGTGAAATAACTGTGCAATCTGCACAACCTCACTAATAACAGCGAAACCACTGAAATAACAGTCACAATCTGCAAAGCCTCACTAATAACAGCGAAAACCAGTGAAATAACTGTGGCAATCTGCACAATCCTCACTAATAACAGCGAAAACCACTGAAATAACAGTCACAATCTGCAAAGCCTCACTTATAACAGCGAAAACCAGTGAAATAACTGTGGCAATCTGCACAACCTCACTTATAACAGCGAAACAGCGAAAACCAGTGAAATAACTGTGGCAATCTGCACAATCTCACTAATAACAGCGAAAACCACTGAAATAACAGTCACAATCTGCAAAGCCTCACTTATAACAGCGAAAACCAGTGAAATAACTGTGGCAATCTGCACAACCTCACTAATAACAGCGAAAACCACTGAAATAACAGTCACAATCTGCAAAGCCTCACTAATAACAGCGAAAACCAGTGAAATAACTGTGGCAATCTGCACAACCTCACTAATAACAGCGAAAACCACTGAAATAACAGTCACAATCTGCAAAGCCTCACTAATAACAGCGAAAACCAGTGAAATAACTGTGGCAATCTGCACAACCTCACTAATAACAGCGAAACCCACTGAAATAACAGTCACAATCTGCAAAGCGTCACTAATAACAGCGAAAACCAGTGAAATAACTGTGGCAATCTGCACAACCTCACTCATAACAGCGAAAACCACTGAAATAACAGTCACAATCTGCAAAGCCTCACTTATAACAGCGAAAACCAGTGAAATAACTGTGGCAATCTGCACAACCTCACTAATAACAGCGAAAACCACTGAAATAACAGTCACAATCTGCAAAGCCTCACTTATAACAGCGAAAACCAGTGAAATAACTGTGGCCATCTGCACAACCTCACTAATAACAGCGAAAACCACTGAAATAACAGTCACAATCTGCAAAGCCTCACTAATAACAGCGAAAACCAGTGAAATAACTGTGGTAATCTGCACAATCTCACTAATAACAGCGAAAACCACTGAAATAACAGTCACAATCTGCAAAGCCTCACTTATAACAGCGAAAACCAGTGAAATAACTGTGGCAATCTGCACAACCTCACTAATAACTGCGAAAACCACTGAAATAACAGTCACAATCTGCAAAGCCTCACTTATAACAGCGAAAACCAGTGAAATAACTGTGGCAATCTGCACAACCTCACTAATAACAGCGAAAACCACTGAAATAACAGTCACAATCTGCAAAGCCTCACTAATAACAGCGAAAACCAGTGAAATAACTGTGGCAATCTGCACAGCCTCACTAATAACAGCGAAAACCACTGAAATAACAGTCACAATCTGCAAAGCGTCACTAATAACAGCGAAAACCAGTGAAATAACTGTGGCAATCTGCACAACCTCACTAATAACAGCGAAAACCACTGAAATAACAGTCACAATCTGCAAAGCCTCACTAATAACAGCGAAAACCAGTGAAATAACTGTGGCAATCTGCACAACCTCACTAATAACAGCGAAAACCACTGAAATAACAGTCACAATCTGCAAAGCCTCACTAATAACAGCGAAAACCAGTGAAATAACTGTGGCAATCTGCACAACCTCACTAATAACAGCGAAAACCACTGAAATAACAGTCACAATCTGCAAAGCCTCACTAATAACAGCGAAAACCAGTGAAATAACTGTGGCAATCTGCACAACCTCACTAATAACAGCGAAAACCACTGAAATAACAGTCACAATCTGCAAAGCCTCACTTATAACAGCGAAAACCAGTGAAATAACTGAGGCAATCTGCACAACCTCACTAATAACAGCGAAAACCACTGAAATAACAGTCACAATCTGCAAAGCCTCACTAATAACAGCGAAAACCAGTGAAATAACTGTGGCAATCTGCACAATCTCACTAATAACAGCGAAAACCACTGAAATAACAGTCACAATCTGCAAAGCCTCACTTATAACAGCGAAAACCAGTGAAATAACTGTGGCAATCTGCACAACCTCACTAATAACAGCGAAAACCACTGAAATAACAGTCACAATCTGCAAAGCCTCACTTATAACAGCGAAAACCAGTGAAATAACTGTGGCAATCTGCACAATCTCACTAATAACAGCGAAAACCACTGAAATAACAGTCACAATCAGCAAAGCCTCGCTTATAACAGCGAAAACCAGTGAAATAACTGTGGCAATCTGCACAACCTCACTAATAACAGCGAAAACCACTGAAATAACAGTCACAATCTGCAAAGCCTCACTAATAACAGCGAAAACCAGTGAAAAAACTGTGGCAATCTGCACAACCTCACTAATAACAGCGAAAACCACTGAAATAACGGTCACAATCTGCAAAGCCTCACTAATAACAGCGAAAACCAGTGAAATAACTGTGGCAATCTGCACAACCTCACTAATAACAGCGAAAACCACTGAAATAACAGTCACAATCTGCAAAGCCTCACTAATAACAGCGAAAACCAGTGAAATAACTGTGGCAATCTGCACAACCTCACTAATAACAGCGAAAACCACTGAAATAACAGTCACAATCTGCAAAGCCTCACTAATAACAGCGAAAACCAGTGAAATAACTGTGGCAATCTGCACAACCTCACTAATAACAGCGAAAACCACTGAAATAACAGTCACAATCTGCAAAGCCTCACTTATAACAGCGAAAACCAGTGAAATAACTGTGGCAATCTGCACAACCTCACTAATAACAGCGAAAACCACTGAAATAACAGTCAGAATCTGCAAAGTCCACTTATAACAGCGAAAACCAGTGAAATAACTGTGGCAATCTGCACAATCTCACTAATAACAGCGAAAACCACTGAAATAACAGTCACAATCTGCAAAGCCTCACTTATAACAGCGAAAACCAGTGAAATAACTGTGGCAATCTGCACAACCTCACTAATAACAGCGAAAACCACTGAAATAACAGTCACAATCTGCAAAGCCTCACTTATAACAGCGAAAACCAGTGAAATAACTGTGGCAATCTGCACAACCTCACTAATAACAGCGAAAACCACTGAAATAACAGTCACAATCTGCAAAGCCTCACTTATAACAGCGAAAACCAGTGAAATAACTGTGGCAATCTGCACAACCTCACTAATAACAGCGAAAACCACTGAAATAACAGTCACAATCTGCAAAGCCTCACTAATAACAGCGAAAACCAGTGAAATAACTGTGGCAATCTGCACAACCTCACTAATAACAGCGAAAACCACTGAAATAACAGTCACAATCTGCAAAGCCTCACTAATAACAGCGAAAAACAGTGAAATAACTGTGGCAATCTGCACAATCTCATTAATAACAGCGAAAACCACTGAAATAACAGTCACAATCTGCAAAGCCTCACTTATAACAGCGAAAACCAGTGAAATAACTGTGGCAATCTGCACAACCTCACTAATAACAGCGAAAACCAGTGAAATAACTGTGGCAATCTGCACAACCTCACTAATAACAGCGAAAACCACTGAAATAACAGTCACAATCTGCAAAGCCTCACTAATAACAGCGAAAACCAGTGAAATAACTGTGGCAATCTGCACAACCTCACTAATAACAGCGAAAACCACTGAAATAACAGTCACAATCTGCAAAGCCTCACTAATAACAGCAAAAACCAGTGAAATAACTGTGGCAATCTGCACAACCTCACTAATAACAGCGAAAACCACTGAAATAACAGTCACAATCTGCAAAGCGTCACTAATAACAGCGAAAACCAGTGAAATAACTGTGGCAATCTGCACAACCTCACTAATAACAGCGAAAACCACTGAAATAACAGTCACAATCTGCAAAGCCTCACTAATAACAGCGAAAACCAGTGAAATAACTGTGGCAATCTGCACAACCTCACTAATAACAGCGAAAACCACTGAAATAACAGTCACAATCTGCAAAGCCTCACTAATAACAACGAAAACCAGTGAAATAACTGTGGCAATCTGCACAACCTCACTAATAACAGCGAAAACCACTGAAATAACAGTCACAATCTGCAAAGCCTCACTAATAACAGCGAAAACCAGTGAAATAACTGCGGCAATCTGCACAACCTCACTAATAACAGCGAAAACCACTGAAATAACAGTCACAATCTGCAAAGCCTCACTTATAACAGCGAAAACCAGTGAAATAACTGAGGCAATCTGCACAACCTCACTAATAACAGCGAAAACCACTGAAATAACAGTCACAATCTGCAAAGCCTCACTAATAACAGCGAAAACCAGTGAAATAACTGTGGCAATCTGCACAATCTCACTAATAACAGCGAAAACCACTGAAATAACAGTCACAATCTGCAAAGCCTCACTTATAACAGCGAAAACCAGTGAAATAACTGTGGCAATCTGCACAACCTCACTAATAACAGCGAAAACCACTGAAATAACAGTCACAATCTGCAAAGCCTCACTTATAACAGCGAAAACCAGTGAAATAACTGTGGCAATCTGCACAATCTCACTAATAACAGCGAAAACCACTGAAATAACAGTCACAATCAGCAAAGCCTCGCTTATAACAGCGAAAACCAGTGAAATAACTGTGGCAATCTGCACAACCTCACTAATAACAGCGAAAACCACTGAAATAACAGTCACAATCTGCAAAGCCTCACTAATAACAGCGAAAACCAGTGAAAAAACTGTGGCAATCTGCACAACCTCACTAATAACAGCGAAAACCACTGAAATAACAGTCACAATCTGCAAAGCCTCACTAATAACAGCGAAAACCAGTGAAATAACTGTGGCAATCTGCACAACCTCACTAATAACAGCGAAAACCACTGAAATAACAGTCACAATCTGCAAAGCCTCACTAATAACAGCGAAAACCAGTGAAATAACTGTGGCAATCTGCACAACCTCACTAATAACAGCGAAAACCACTGAAATAACAGTCACAATCTGCAAAGCCTCACTAATAACAGCGAAAACCAGTGAAATAACTGTGGCAATCTGCACAACCTCACTAATAACAGCGAAAACCACTGAAATAACAGTCACAATCTGCAAAGCCTCACTTATAACAGCGAAAACCAGTGAAATAACTGTGGCAATCTGCACAACCTCACTAATAACAGCGAAAACCACTGAAATAACAGTCAGAATCTGCAAAGTCCACTTATAACAGCGAAAACCAGTGAAATAACTGTGGCAATCTGCACAATCTCACTAATAACAGCGAAAACCACTGAAATAACAGTCACAATCTGCAAAGCCTCACTTATAACAGCGAAAACCAGTGAAATAACTGTGGCAATCTGCACAACCTCACTAATAACAGCGAAAACCACTGAAATAACAGTCACAATCTGCAAAGCCTCACTTATAACAGCGAAAACCAGTGAAATAACTGTGGCAATCTGCACAACCTCACTAATAACAGCGAAAACCACTGAAATAACAGTCACAATCTGCAAAGCCTCACTTATAACAGCGAAAACCAGTGAAATAACTGTGGCAATCTGCACAACCTCACCAATAACAGCGAAAACCACTGAAATAACAGTCACAATCTGCAAAGCCTCACTAATAACAGCGAAAACCAGTGAAATAACTGTGGCAATCTGCACAACCTCACTAATAACAGCGAAAACCATTGAAATAACAGTCACAATCTGCAAAGCCTCACTAATAACAGCGAAAAACAGTGAAATAACTGTGGCAATCTGCACAATCTCATTAATAACAGCGAAAACCACTGAAATAACAGTCACAATCTGCAAAGCCTCACTTATAACAGCGAAAACCAGTGAAATAACTGTGGCAATCTGCACAACCTCACTAATAACAGCGAAAACCAGTGAAATAACTGTGGCAATCTGCACAACCTCACTAATAACAGCGAAAACCACTGAAATAACAGTCACAATCTGCAAAGCCTCACTTATAACAGCGAAAACCAGTGAAATAACTGTGGCAATCTGCACAACCTCACTAATAACAGCGAAAACCACTGAAATAACAGTCACAATCTGCAAAGCCTCACTAATAACAGCGAAAACCAGTGAAATAACTGTGGCAATCTGCACAATCTCACTAATAACAGCGAAAACCACTGAAATAACAGTCACAATCTGCAAAGCCTCACTTATAACAGCGAAAACCAGTGAAATAACTGTGGCAATCTGCACAACCTCACTAATAACAGCGAAAACCACTGAAATAACAGTCACAATCTGCAAAGCCTCACTTATAACAGCGAAAACCAGTGAAATAACTGTGGCAATCTGCACAACCTCACTAATAACAGCGAAAACCACTGAAATAACAGTCACAATCTGCAAAGCCTCACTAATAACAGCGAAAACCAGTGAAATAACTGTGGCAATCTGCACAATCTCACTAATAACAGCGAAAACCACTGAAATAACAGTCACAATCTGCAAAGCCTCACTTATAACAGCGAAAACCAGTGAAATAACTGTGGCAATCTGCACAACCTCACTAATAACAGCGAAAACCACTGAAATAACAGTCACAATCTGCAAAGCCTCACTTATAACAGCGAAAACCAGTGAAATAACTGTGGCAATCTGCACAATCTCACTAATAACAGCGAAAACCACTGAAATAACAGTCACAATCTGCAAAGCCTCACTTATAACAGCGAAAACCAGTGAAATAACTGTGGCAATCTGCACAACCTCACTAATAACAGCGAAAACCACTGAAATAATAGTCACAATCTGCAAAGCCTCACTAATAACAGCGAAAACCACTGAAATAACAGTCACAATCTGCAAAGCCTCACTAATAACAGCGAAAACCAGTGAAATAACTGTGGCAATCTGCACAATCTCACTAATAACAGCGAAAACCACTGAAATAACAGTCACAATCTGCAAAGCCTCACTTATAACAGCGAAAACCAGTGAAATAACTGTGGCAATCTGCACAACCTCACTAATAACAGCGAAAACCACTGAAATAACAGTCACAATCTGCAATGCCTCACTAATAACAGCGAAAACCACTGAAATAACAGTCACAATCTGCAAAGCCTCACTAATAACAGCGAAAACCAGTGAAATAACTGTGGCAATCTGCACAATCTCACTAATAACAGCGAAAACCACTGAAATAACAGTCACAATCTGCAAAGCCTCACTTATAACAGCGAAAACCAGTGAAATAACTGTGGCAATCTGCACAACCTCACTAATAACAGCGAAAACCACTGAAATAACAGTCACAATCTGCAAAGCCTCACTAATAACAGCGAAAACCAGTGAAATAACTGTGGCAATCTGCACAACCTCACTAATAACAGCGAAAACCACTGAAATAACAGTCACAATCTGCAAAGCCTCACTAATAACAGCGAAAACCAGTGAAATAACTGTGGCAATCTGCACAACCTCACTAATAACAGCGAAAACCACTGAAATAACAGTCACAATCTGCAAAGCCTCACTAATAACAGCGAAAACCAGTGAAATAACTGTGGCAATCTGCACAACCTCACTAATAACAGCGAAAACCACTGAAATAACAGTCACAATCTGCAAAGCCTCACTTATAACAGCGAAAACCAGTGAAATAACTGTGGCAATCTGCACAACCTCACTAATAACAGCGAAAACCACTGAAATAACAGTCACAATCTGCAAAGCCTCACTTATAACTGCGAAAACCAGTGAAATAACTGTGGCAATCTGCACAATCTCACTAATAACAGCGAAAACCACTGAAATAACAGTCACAATCTGCAAAGCCTCACTTATAACAGCGAAAACCAGTGAAATAACTGTGGCAATCTGCACAACCTCACTAATAACAGCGAAAACCACTGAAATAACAGTCACAATCTGCAAAGCCTCACTAATAACAGCGAAAACCACTGAAATAACAGTCACAATCTGCAAAGCCTCACTAATAACAGCGAAAACCAGTGAAATAACTGTGGCAATCTGCACAATCTCACTAATAACAGCGAAAACCACTGAAATAACAGTCACAATCTGCAAAGCCTCACTTATAACGGCGAAAACCAGTGAAATAACTGTGGCAATCTGCACAACCTCACTAATAACAGCGAAAACCACTGAAATAACAGTCACAATCTGCAAAGCCTCACTTATAACAGCGAAAACCAGTGAAATAACTGTGGCAATCTGCACAATCTCACTAATAACAGCGAAAACCACTGAAATAACAGTCACAATCTGCAAAGCCTCACTTATAACAGCGAAAACCAGTGAAATAACTGTGGCAATCTGCACAACCTCACTAATAACAGCGAAAACCACTGAAATAACAGTCACAATCTGCAAAGCCTCACTAATAACAGCGAAAACCACTGAAATAACAGTCACAATCTGCAAAGCCTCACTAATAACAGCGAAAACCACTGAAATAACAGTCACAATCTGCAAAGCCTCACTAATAACAGCGAAAACCAGTGAAATAACTGTGGCAATCTGCACAATCTCACTAATAACAGCGAAAACCACTGAAATAACAGTCACAATCTGCAAAGCCTCACTTATAACAGCGAAAACCAGTGAAATAACTGTGGCAATCTGCACAACCTCACTAATAACAGCGAAAACCACTGAAATAACAGTCACAATCTGCAAAGCCTCACTAATAACAGCGAAAACCAGTGAAATAACTGTGGCAATCTGCACAACCTCACTAATAACAGCGAAAACCACTGAAATAACAGTCACAATCTGCAAAGCCTCACTAATAACAGCGAAAACCAGTGAAATAACTGTGGCAATCTGCACAACCTCACTAATAACAGCGAAAACCACTGAAATAACAGTCACAATCTGCAAAGCCTCACTAATAACAGCGAAAACCAGTGAAATAACTGTGGCAATCTGCACAACCTCACTAATAACAGCGAAAACCACTGAAATAACAGTCACAATCTGCAAAGCCTCACTTATAACTGCGAAAACCAGTGAAATAACTGTGGCAATCTGCACAACCTCACTAATAACAGCGAAAACCACTGAAATAGCAGTCACAATCTGCAAAGCCTCACTTATAACAGCGAAAACCAGTGAAATAACTGTGGCAATCTGCACAATCTCACTAATAACAGCGAAAACCACTGAAATAACAGTCACAATCTGCAAAGCCTCACTATAACAGCGAAAACCAGTGAAATAACTGTGGCAATCTGCACAACCTCACTAATAACAGCGAAAACCACTGAAATAACAGTCACAATCTGCAAAGCCTCACCAATAACAGCGAAAACCACTGAAATAACTGTGGCAATCTGCACAATCTCACTAATAACAGCGAAAACCACTGAAATAACAGTCACAATCTGCAAAGCCTCACTTATAACAGCGAAAACCAGTGAAATAACTGTAGCAATCTGCACAACCTCACTAATAACAGCGAAAACCACTGAAATAACAGTCACAATCTGCAAAGCCTCACTAATAACAGCGAAAACCACTGAAATAACTGTGGCAATCTGCACAATCTCACTAATAACAGCGAAAACCACTGAAATAACAGTCACAATCTGCAAAGCCTCACTAATAACAGCGAAAACCAGTGAAATAACTGTGGCAATCTGCACAACCTCACTAATAACAGCGAAAACCACTGAAATAACAGTCACAATCTGCAAAGCCTCACTTATAACAGCGAAAACCAGTGAAATAACTGTGGCAATCTGCACAACCTCACTAATAACAGCGAAAACCACTGAAATAACAGTCACAATCTGCAAAGCCTCACTAATAACAGCGAAAACCAGTGAAATAACTGTGGCAATCTGCACAACCTCACTAATAACAGCGAAAACCACTGAAATAACAGTCACAATCTGCAAAGCCTCACTAATAACAGCGAAAACCAGTGAAATAACTGTGGCAATCTGCACAACCTCACTAATAACAGCGAAAACCACTGAAATAACAGTCACAATCTGCAAAGCCTCACTAATAACAGCGAAAACCAGTGAAATAACTGTGGCAATCTGCACAACCTCACTAATAACAGCGAAAACCACTGAAATAACAGTCACAATCTGCAAAGCCTCACTTATAACAGCGAAAACCAGTGAAATAACTGTGGCAATCTGCACAACTCACTAATAACAGCGAAAACCACTGAAATAACAGTCACAATCTGCAAAGCCTCACTTAGTAACAGCGAAAACCAGTGAAATAACTGTGGCAATCTGCACAACCTCACTAATAACAGCGAAAACCACTGAAATAACAGTCACAATCTGCAAAGCCTCACTAATAACAGCGAAAACCAGTGAAATAACTGTGGCAATCTGCA
Source organism: Chrysops caecutiens (assembly GCA_963971475.1). Classification (NCBI taxonomy): domain Eukaryota; kingdom Metazoa; phylum Arthropoda; class Insecta; order Diptera; family Tabanidae; genus Chrysops; species Chrysops caecutiens. The sequence goes on along the minus strand of CAXASF010000927.1, from coordinate 114,103 downwards.
CAATCTCACTAATAACAGCGAAAACCACTGAAATAACAGTCACAATCTGCAAAGCCTCACTTATAACTGCGAAAACCAGTGAAATAACTGTGGCAATCTGCACAACCTCACTAATAACAGCGAAAACCACTGAAATAACAGTCACAATCTGCAAAAATCTGCAAAGCCTCACTTATAACAGCGAAAACCAGTGAAATAACTGTGGCAATCTGCACAACCTCACTAATAACAGCGAAAACCACTGAAATAACAGTCACAATCTGCAAAGCCTCACTAATAACAGCGAAAAACCACTGAAATAACAGTCACAATCTGCAAAGCCTCACTAATAACAGCGAAAACCAGTGAAATAACTGTGGCAATCTGCACAATCTCACTAATAACAGCGAAAACCACTGAAATAACAGTCACAATCTGCAAAGCCTCACTTATAACAGCGAAAACCAGTGAAATAACTGTGGCAATCTGCACAACCTCACTAATAACAGCGAAAACCACTGAAATAACAGTCACAATCTGCAAAGCCTCACTAATAACAGCGAAAACCACTGAAATAACAGTCACAATCTGCAAAGCCTCACTAATAACAGCGAAAACCAGTGAAATAACTGTGGCAATCTGCACAATCTCACTAATAACAGCGAAAACCACTGAAATAACAGTCACAATCTGCAAAGCCTCACTTATAACAGCGAAAACCAGTGAAATAACTGTGGCAATCTGCACAACCTCACTAATAACAGCGAAAACCACTGAAATAACACAATATGCACAACCTCTTGCCACAGTTATTTCACTGGTTTTCGCTGTTATTAGTGAGGCTTTGCAGATTGTGACTGTTATTTCAGTGGTTTTCGCTGTTATTAGTGAGGTTGTGCAGATTGCCACAGTTATTTCAGTGGTTTTCGCTGTTATTAGTGAGGTTGTGCAGATTGCCACAGTTATTTCATTGGTTTTCGCTGTTATAAGTGAGGCTTTGCAGATTGTGACTGTTATTTCAGTGGTTTTCGCTGTTATTAGTGAGGTTGTGCAGATTGCCACAGTTATTTCACTGGTTTTCGCTGTTATTAGTGAGGCTTTGCAGATTGTGACTGTTATTTCAGTGGTTTTCGCTGTTATAAGTGAGGCTTTGCAGATTGTGACTGTTATTTCAGTGGTTTTCGCTGTTATTAGTGAGGTTGTGCAGATTGCCACAGTTATTTCACTGGTTTTCGCTGTTATTAGTGAGGCTTTGCAGATTGTGACTGTTATTTCAGTGGTTTTCGCTGTTATTAGTGAGGTTGTGCAGATTGCCACAGTTATTTCACTGGTTTTCGCTGTTATAAGTGAGGCTTTGCAGATTGTGACTGTTATTTCAGTGGTTTTCGCTGTTATTAGTGAGGTTGTGCAGATTGCCACAGTTATTTCACTGGTTTTCGCTGTTATTAGTGAGGCTTTGCAGATTGTGACTGTTATTTCAGTGGTTTTCGCTGTTATTAGTGAGATTGTGCAGATTGCCACAGTTATTTCACTGGTTTTCGCTGTTATTAGTGAGGCTTTGCAGATTGTGACTGTTATTTCAGTGGTTTTCGCTGTTATTAGTGAGGTTGTGCAGATTGCCACAGTTATTTCACTGGTTTTCGCTGTTATAAGTGAGGCTTTGCAGATTGTGACTGTTATTTCAGTGGTTTTCGCTGTTATTAGTGAGGTTGTGCAGATTGCCACAGTTATTTCACTGGTTTTCGCTGTTATTAGTGAGGCTTTGCAGATTGTGACTGTTATTTCAGTGGTTTTCGCTGTTATTAGTGAGGTTGTGCAGATTGCCACAGTTATTTCACTGGTTTTCGCTGTTATTAGTGAGGCTTTGCAGATTGTGACTGTTATTTCAGTGGTTTTCGCTGTTATTAGTGAGGATGTGCAGATTGCCACAGTTATTTCACTGGTTTTCGCTGTTATAAGTGAGGCTTTGCAGATTGTGACTGTTATTTCAGTGGTTTTCGCTGTTATTAGTGAGATTGTGCAGATTGCCACAGTTATTTCACTGGTTTTCGCTGTTATTAGTGAGGCTTTGCAGATTGTGACTGTTATTTCAGTGGTTTTCGCTGTTATTAGTGAGGTTGTGCAGATTGCCACAGTTATTTCACTGGTTTTCGCTGTTATTAGTGAGGCTTTGCAGATTGTGACTGTTATTTCAGTGGTTTTCGCTGTTATTAGTGAGGTTGTGCAGATTGCCACAGTTATTTCACTGGTTTTCGCTGTTATTAGTGAGGCTTTGCAGATTGTGACTGTTATTTCAGTGGTTTTCGCTGTTATAAGTGAGGCTTTGCAGATTGTGACTGTTATTTCAGTGGTTTTCGCTGTTATTAGTGAGGTTGTGCAGATTGCCACAGTTATTTCACTGGTTTTCGCTGTTATTAGTGAGGCTTTGCAGATTGTGACTGTTATTTCAGTGGTTTTCGCTGTTATTAGTGAGATTGTGCAGATTGCCACAGTTATTTCAGTGGTTTTCGCTGTTATTAGTGAGGCTTTGCAGATTGTGACTGTTATTTCAGTGGTTTTCGCTGTTATTAGTGAGGTTGTGCAGATTGCCACAGTTATTTCACTGGTTTTCGCTGTTATTAGTGAGGCTTTGCAGATTGTGACTGTTATTTCAGTGGTTTTCGCTGTTATTAGTGAGGTTGTGCAGATTGCCACAGTTATTTCACTGGTTTTCGCTGTTATAAGTGAGGCTTTGCAGATTGTGACTGTTATTTCAGTGGTTTTCGCTGTTATTAGTGAGATTGTGCAGATTGCCACAGTTATTTCACTGGTTTTCGCTGTTATTAGTGAGGCTTTGCAGATTGTGACTGTTATTTCAGTGGTTTTCGCTGTTATTAGTGAGCTTTGCAGATTGTGACTGTTATTTCAGTGGTTTTCGCTGTTATTAGTGAGGTTGTGCAGATTGCCACAGTTATTTCACTGGTTTTCGCTGTTATAAGTGAGGCTTTGCAGATTGTGACTGTTATTTCAGTGGTTTTCGCTGTTATTAGTGAGATTGTGCAGATTGCCACAGTTATTTCACTGGTTTTCGCTGTTATTAGTGAGGCTTTGCAGATTGTGACTGTTATTTCAGTGGTTTTCGCTGTTATTAGTGAGGTTGTGCAGATTGCCACAGTTATTTCACTGGTTTTCGCTGTTATAAGTGAGGCTTTGCAGATTGTGACTGTTATTTCAGTGGTTTTCGCTGTTATTAGTGAGATTGTGCAGATTGCCACAGTTATTTCACTGGTTTTCGCTGTTATTAGTGAGGCTTTGCAGATTGTGACTGTTATTTCAGTGGTTTTCGCTGTTATTAGTGAGGTTGTGCAGATTGCCACAGTTATTTCACTGGTTTTCGCTGTTATAAGTGAGGCTTTGCAGATTGTGACTGTTATTTCAGTGGTTTTCGCTGTTATTAGTGAGATTGTGCAGATTGCAACAGTTATTTCAGTGGTTTTCGCTGTTATTAGTGAGGCTTTGCAGATTGTGACTGTTATTTCAGTGGTTTTCGCTGTTATAAGTGAGGCTTTGCAGATTGTGACTGTTATTTCAGTGGTTTTCGCTGTTATTAGTGAGGGTTGTGCAGATTGCCACAGTTATTTCACTGGTTTTCGCTGTTATAAGTGAGGCTTTGCAGATTGTGACTGTTATTTCAGTGGTTTTCGCTGTTATTAGTGAGGTTGTGCAGATTGCCACAGTTATTTCACTGGTTTTCGCTGTTATAAGTGAGGCTTTGCAGATTGTGACTGTTATTTCAGTGGTTTTCGCTGTTATTAGTGAGATTGTGCAGATTGCCACAGTTATTTCACTGGTTTTCGCTGTTATTAGTGAGGCTTTGCAGATTGTGACTGTTATTTCAGTGGTTTTCGCTGTTATTAGTGAGGTTGTGCAGATTGCCACAGTTATTTCACTGGTTTTCGCTGTTATAAGTGAGGCTTTGCAGATTGTGACTGTTATTTCAGTGGTTTTCGCTGTTATTAGTGAGATTGTGCAGATTGCCACAGTTATTTCAGTGGTTTTCGCTGTTATTAGTGAGGCTTTGCAGATTGTGACTGTTATTTCAGTGGTTTTCGCTGTTATAAGTGAGGCTTTGCAGATTGTGACTGTTATTTCAGTGGTTTCGCTGTTATTAGTGAGGTTGTGCAGATTGCCACAGTTATTTCACTGGTTTTCGCTGTTATAAGTGAGGCTTTGCAGATTGTGACTGTTATTTCAGTGGTTTTCGCTGTTATTAGTGAGGTTGTGCAGATTGCCACAGTTATTTCACTGGTTTTCGCTGTTATAAGTGAGGCTTTGCAGATTGTGACTGTTATTTCAGTGGTTTTCGCTGTTATTAGTGAGATTGTGCAGATTGCCACAGTTATTTCACTGGTTTTCGCTGTTATTAGTGAGGCTTTGCAGATTGTGACTGTTATTTCAGTGGTTTTCGCTGTTATTAGTGAGGCTTTGCAGATTGTGACTGTTATTTCAGTGGTTTTCGCTGTTATTAGTGAGGTTGTGCAGATTGCCACAGTTATTTCACTGGTTTTCGCTGTTATAAGTGAGGCTTTGCAGATTGTGACTGTTATTTCAGTGGTTTTCGCTGTTATTAGTGAGGTTGTGCAGATTGCCACAGTTATTTCACTGGTTTTCGCTGTTATTAGTGAGGCTTTGCAGATTGTGACTGTTATTTCACTGGTTTTCGCTGTTATTAGTGAGGTTGTGCAGATTGCCACAGTTATTTCACTGGTTTTCGCTGTTATTAGTGAGGCTTTGCAGATTGTGACTGTTATTTCAGTGGTTTTCGCTGTTATTAGTGAGGTTGTGCAGATTGCCACAGTTATTTCACTGGTTTTCGCTGTTATTAGTGAGGCTTTGCAGATTGTGACTGTTATTTCAGTGGTTTTCGCTGTTATTAGTGAGGTTGTGCAGATTGCCACAGTTATTTCACTGGTTTTCGCTGTTATTAGTGAGGCTTTGCAGATTGTGACTGTTATTTCAGTGGTTTTCGCTGTTATTAGTGAGGTTGTGCAGATTGCCACAGTTATTTCACTGGTTTTCGCTGTTATAAGTGAGGCTTTGCAGATTGTGACTGTTATTTCAGTGGTTTTCGCTGTTATTAGTGAGATTGTGCAGATTGCCACAGTTATTTCACTGGTTTTCGCTGTTATTAGTGAGGCTTTGCAGATTGTGACTGTTATTTCAGTGGTTTTCGCTGTTATTAGTGAGGCTTTGCAGATTGTGACTGTTATTTCAGTGGTTTTCGCTGTTATTAGTGAGGTTGTGCAGATTGCCACAGTTATTTCACTGGTTTACGCTGTTATAAGTGAGGCTTTGCAGATTGTGACTGTTATTTCAGTGGTTTTCGCTGTTATTAGTGAGATTGTGCAGATTGCCACAGTTATTTCACTGGTTTTCGCTGTTATTAGTGAGGCTTTGCAGATTGTGACTGTTATTTCAGTGGTTTTCGCTGTTATTAGTGAGGTTGTGCAGATTGCCACAGTTATTTCACTGGTTTTCGCTGTTATAAGTGAGGCTTTGCAGATTGTGACTGTTATTTCAGTGGTTTTCGCTGTTATCAGTGAGATTGTGCAGATTGCCACAGTTATTTCAGTGGTTTTCGCTGTTATTAGTGAGGCTTTGCAGATTGTGACTGTTATTTCAGTGGTTTTCGCTGTTATAAGTGAGGCTTTGCAGATTGTGACTGTTATTTCAGTGGTTTTCGCTGTTATTAGTGAGGTTGTGCAGATTGCCACAGTTATTTCACTGGTTTTCGCTGTTATAAGTGAGGCTTTGCAGATTGTGACTGTTATTTCAGTGGTTTTGCTGTTATTAGTGAGGTTGTGCAGATTGCCACAGTTATTTCACTGGTTTTCCGCTGTTATAAGTGAGGCTTTGCAGATTGTGACTGTTATTTCAGTGGTTTTCGCTGTTATTAGTGAGATTGTGCAGATTGCCACAGTTATTTCACTGGTTTTCGCTGTTATTAGTGAGGCTTTGCAGATTGTGACTGTTATTTCAGTGGTTTTCGCTGTTATTAGTGAGGTTGTGCAGATTGCCACAGTTATTTCACTGGTTTTCGCTGTTATAAGTGAGGCTTTGCAGATTGTGACTGTTATTTCAGTGGTTTTTGCTGTTATTAGTGAGATTGTGCAGATTGCCACAGTTATTTCAGTGGTTTTCGCTGTTATTAGTGAGGCTTTGCAGATTGTGACTGTTATTTCAGTGGTTTTCCGCTGTTATAGTGAGGCTTTGCAGATTGTGACTGTTATTTCAGTGGTTTTCGCTGTTATTAGTGAGGTTGTGCAGATTGCCACAGTTATTTCACTGGTTTTCGCTGTTATAAGTGAGGCTTTGCAGATTGTGACTGTTATTTCAGTGGTTTTCCGCTGTTATTAGTGAGGTTGTGCAGATTGCCACAGTTATTTCACTGGTTTTCGCTGTTATAAGTGAGGCTTTGCAGATTGTGACTGTTATTTCAGTGGTTTTCGCTGTTATTAGTGAGATTGTGCAGATTGCCACAGTTATTTCACTGGTTTTCGCTGTTATTAGTGAGGCTTTGCAGATTGTGACTGTTATTTCAGTGGTTTTCGCTGTTATTAGTGAGGCTTTGCAGATTGTGACTGTTATTTCAGTGGTTTTCGCTGTTATTAGTGAGGTTGTGCAGATTGCCACAGTTATTTCACTGGTTTTCGCTGTTATAAGTGAGGCTTTGCAGATTGTGACTGTTATTTCAGTGGTTTTCGCTGTTATTAGTGAGATTGTGCAGATTGCCACAGTTATTTCACTGGTTTTCGCTGTTATTAGTGAGGCTTTGCAGATTGTGACTGTTATTTCAGTGGTTTTCGCTGTTATTAGTGAGGTTGTGCAGATTGCCACAGTTATTTCACTGGTTTTCGCTGGTATAAGTGAGGCTTTGCAGATTGTGACTGTTATTTCAGTGGTTTTCCGCTGTTATTAGTGAGGTTGTGCAGATTGCCACAGTTATTTCACTGGTTTTCGCTCTTATTAGTGAGGCTTTGCAGATTGTGACTGTTATTTCAGTGGTTTTCGCTGTTATTAGTGAGGCTTTGCAGATTGTGACTGTTATTTCAGTGGTTTTCGCTGTTATTAGTGAGGTTGTGCAGATTGCCACAGTTATTTCACTGGTTTTCGCTGTTATTAGTGAGGCTTTGCAGATTGTGACTGTTATTTCAGTGGTTTTCGCTGTTATTAGTGAGGTTGTGCAGATTGCCACAGTTATTTCACTGGTTTTCGCTGTTATTAGTGAGGCTTTGCAGATTGTGACTGTTATTTCAGTGGTTTTCGCTGTTATTAGTGAGGTTGTGCAGATTGCCACAGTTATTTCACTGGTTTTCGCTGTTATTAGTGAGGCTTTGCAGATTGTGACTGTTATTTCAGTGGTTTTCGCTGTTATTAGTGAGGTTGTGCAGATTGCCACAGTTATTTCACTGGTTTTCGCTGTTATTAGTGAGGCTTTGCAGATTGTGACTGTTATTTCAGTGGTTTTCGCTGTTATTAGTGAGGTTGTGCAGATTGCCACAGTTATTTCACTGGTTTTCGCTGTTATTAGTGAGGCTTTGCAGATTGTGACTGTTATTTCAGTGGTTTTCGCTGTTATTAGTGAGGTTGTGCAGATTGCCACAGTTATTTCACTGGTTTTTCGCTGTTATAAGTGAGGCTTTGCAGATTGTGACTGTTATTTCAGTGGTTTTCGCTGTTATTAGTGAGATTGTGCAGATTGCCACAGTTATTTCACTGGTTTTCGCTGTTATTAGTGAGGCTTTGCAGATTGTGACTGTTATTTCAGTGGTTTTCGCTGTTATTAGTGAGGTTGTGCAGATTGCCACAGTTATTTCACTGGTTTTCGCTGTTATAAGTGAGGCTTTGCAGATTGTGACTGTTATTTCAGTGGTTTTCGCTGTTATTAGTGAGATTGTGCAGATTGCCACAGTTATTTCAGTGGTTTTCGCTGTTATTAGTGAGGCTTTGCAGACTGTGACTGTTATTTCAGTGGTTTTCGCTGTTATTAGTGAGATTGTGCAGATTGCCACAGTTATTTCACTGGTTTTCGCTGTTATAAGTGAGGCTTTGCAGATTGTGACTGTTATTTCAGTGGTTTTCGCTGTTATTAGTGAGGTTGTGCAGATTGCCACAGTTATTTCACTGGTTTTCGCTGTTATAAGTGAGGCTTTGCAGATTGTGACTGTTATTTCAGTGGTTTTCGCTGTTATTAGTGAGATTGTGCAGATTGCCACAGTTATTTCACGTGGTTTTCGCTGTTATTAGTGAGGGCTTTGCAGATTGTGACTGTTATTTCAGTGGTTTTCGCTGTTATTAGTGAGGTTGTGCAGATTGCCACAGTTATTTCACTGGTTTTCGCTGTTATAAGTGAGGCTTTGCAGATTGTGACTGTTATTTCAGTGGTTTTCGCTGTTATTAGTGAGATTGTGCAGATTGCCACAGTTATTTCACTGTTTTCGCTGTTATAAGTGAGGCTTTGCAGATTGTGACTGTTATTTCAGTGGTTTTCGCTGTTATTAGTGAGATTGTGCAGATTGCCACAGTTATTTCACTGGTTTTCGCTGTTATAGTGATGGCTTTGCAGATTGTGACTGTTATTTCAGTGGTTTTCGCTGTTATTAGTGAGGTTGTGCAGATTGCCACAGTTATTTCACTGGTTTTCGCTGTTATAAGTGAGGCTTTGCAGATTGTGACTGTTATTTCAGTGGTTTTCGCTGTTATTAGTGAGATTGTGCAGATTGTCCACAGTTATTTCACTGGTTTTCGCTGTTATAAGTGAGGCTTTGCAGATTGTGACTGTTATTTCAGTGGTTTTCGCTGTTATTAGTGAGGTTGTGCAGATTGCCACAGTTATTTCACTGGTTTTCGCTGTTATTAGTGAGGCTTTGCAGATTGTGACTGTTATTTCAGTGGTTTTCGCTGTTATTAGTGAGGTTGTGCAGATTGCCACAGTTATTTCACTGGTTTTCGCTGTTATTAGTGAGGCTTTGCAGATTGTGACTGTTATTTCAGTGGTTTTCGCTGTTATTAGTGAGGTTGTGCAGATTGCCACAGTTATTTCACTGGTTTTCGCTGTTATTAGTGAGGCTTTGCAGATTGTGACTGTTATTTCAGTGGTTTTCGCTGTTATTAGTGAGGTTGTGCAGATTGCCACAGTTATTTCACTGGTTTTCGCTGTTATTAGTGAGGCTTTGCAGATTGTGACTGTTATTTCAGTGGTTTTCGCTGTTATTAGTGAGGTTGTGCAGATTGCCACAGTTATTTCACTGGTTTTCGCTGTTATTAGTGAGGCTTTGCAGATTGTGACTGTTATTTCAGTGGTTTTCGCTGTTATTAGTGAGGTTGTGCAGATTGCCACAGTTATTTCACTGGTTTTCGCTGTTATTAGTGAGGCTTTGCAGATTGTGACTGTTATTTCAGTGGTTTTCGCTGTTATTAGTGAGGTTGTGCAGATTGCCACAGTTATTTCACTGGTTTTCGCTGTTATTAGTGAGGCTTTGCAGATTGTGACTGTTATTTCAGTGGTTTTCGCTGTTATTAGTGAGGTTGTGCAGATTGCCACAGTTATTTCACTGGTTTTCGCTGTTATTAGTGAGGCTTTGCAGATTGTGACTGTTATTTCAGTGGTTTTCGCTGTTATTAGTGAGGTTGTGCAGATTGCCACAGTTATTTCACTGGTTTTCGCTGTTATTAGTGAGGCTTTGCAGATTGTGACTGTTATTTCAGTGGTTTTCGCTGTTATTAGTGAGGTTGTGCAGATTGCCACAGTTATTTCACTGGTTTTCGCTGTTATTAGTGAGGCTTTGCAGATTGTGACTGTTATTTCAGTGGTTTTCGCTGTTATTAGTGAGGTTGTGCAGATTGCCACAGTTATTTCACTGGTTTTCGCTGTTATTAGTGAGGCTTTGCAGATTGTGACTGTTATTTCAGTGGTTTTCGCTGTTATTAGTGAGGTTGTGCAGATTGCCACAGTTATTTCACTGGTTTTCGCTGTTATTAGTGAGGTTGTGCAGATTGCCACAGTTATTTCACTGGTTTTCGCTGTTATTAGTGAGGCTTTGCAGATTGTGACTGTTATTTCAGTGGTTTTCGCTGTTATTAGTGAGGTTGTGCAGATTGCCACAGTTATTTCACTGGTTTTCGCTGTTATTAGTGAGGCTTTGCAGATTGTGACTGTTATTTCAGTGGTTTTCGCTGTTATTAGTGAGGTTGTGCAGATTGCCACAGTTATTTCACTGGTTTTCGCTGTTATTAGTGAGGTTGTGCAGATTGCCACAGTTATTTCAATGGTTTTCGCTGTTATTAGTGAGGCTTTGCAGATTGTGACTGTTATTTCAGTGGTTTTCGCTGTTATTAGTGAGGTTGTGCAGATTGCCACAGTTATTTCACTGGTTTTCGCTGTTATTAGTGAGGCTTTGCAGATTGTGACTGTTATTTCAGTGGTTTTCGCTGTTATTAGTGAGGTTGTGCAGATTGCCACAGTTATTTCACTGGTTTTCGCTGTTATTAGTGAGGTTGTGCAGATTGCCACAGTTATTTCACTGGTTTTCGCTGTTATAAGTGAGGCTTTGCAGATTGTGACTGTTATTTCAGTGGTTTTCGCTGTTATTAGTGAGGTTGTGCAGATTGCCACAGTTATTTCACTGGTTTTCGCTGTTATAAGTGAGGCTTTCGCAGATTGTGACTGTTATTTCAGTGGTTTTCGCTGTTATTAGTGAGATTGTGCAGATTGCCACAGTTATTTCACTGGTTTTCGCTGTTATTAGTGAGGCTTTGCAGATTGTGACTGTTATTTCAGTGGTTTTCGCTGTTATTAGTGAGGTTGTGCAGATTGCCACAGTTATTTCACTGGTTTTCGCTGTTATTAGTGAGGCTTTGCAGATTGTGACTGTTATTTCAGTGGTTTTCGCTGTTATTAGTGAGGATTGTGCAGATTGCCACAGTTATTTCACTGGTTTTCCGCTGTTATTAGTGAGGCTTTGCAGATTGTGACTGTTATTTCAGTGGTTTTCGCTGTTATTAGTGAGGTTGTGCAGATTGCCACAGTTATTTCACTGGTTTTCGCTGTTATTAGTGAGGCTTTGCAGATTGTGACTGTTATTTCAGTGGTTTTCGCTGTTATAAGTGAGGCTTTGCAGATTGTGACTGTTATTTCAGTGGTTTTCGCTGTTATTAGTGAGATTGTGCAGATTGCCACAGTTATTTCACTGGTTTTCGCTGTTATTAGTGAGGCTTTGCAGATTGTGACTGTTATTTCAGTGGTTTTCGCTGTTATTAGTGAGGTTGTGCAGATTGCCACAGTTATTTCACTGGTTTTCGCTGTTATTAGTGAGGCTTTGCAGATTGTGACTGTTATTTCAGTGGTTTTCGCTGTTATAAGTGAGGCTTTGCAGATTGTGACTGTTATTTCAGTGGTTTTCGCTGTTATTAGTGAGGTTGTGCAGATTGCCACAGTTATTTCACTGGTTTTCGCTGTTATTAGTGAGGCTTTGCAGATTGTGACTGTTATTTCAGTGGTTTTCGCTGTTATTAGTGAGGTTGTGCAGATTGCCACAGTTATTTCACTGGTTTTCGCTGTTATTAGTGAGGCTTTGCAGATTGTGACTGTTATTTCAGTGGTTTTCGCTGTTATTAGTGAGGTTGTGCAGATTGCCACAGTTATTTCACTGGTTTTCGCTGTTATTAGTGAGGCTTTGCAGATTGTGACTGTTATTTCAGTGGTTTTCGCTGTTATTAGTGAGGTTGTGCAGATTGCCACAGTTATTTCACTGGTTTTCGCTGTTATTAGTGAGGCTTTGCAGATTGTGACTGTTATTTCAGTGGTTTTCGCTGTTATTAGTGAGGTTGTGCAGATTGCCACAGTTATTTCACTGGTTTTCGCTGTTATAAGTGAGGCTTTGCAGATTGTGACTGTTATTTCAGTGGTTTTCGCTGTTATTAGTGAGGTTGTGCAGATTGCCACAGTTATTTCACTGGTTTTCGCTGTTATAAGTGAGGCTTTGCAGATTGTGACTGTTATTTCAGTAGTTTTCGCTGTTATTAGTGAGGTTATGCAGATTGCCACAGTTATTTCACTGGTTTTCGCTGTTATTAGTGAGGCTTTGCAGATTGTGACTGTTATTTCAGTGGTTTTCGCTGTTATTAGTGAGGTTGTGCAGATTGCCACAGTTATTTCACTGGTTTTCGCTGTTATAAGTGAGGCTTTGCAGATTGTGACTGTTATTTCAGTGGTTTTCGCTGTTATTAGTGAGGATTGTGCAGATTGCCACAGTTATTTCACTGGTTTTCGCTGTTATTAGTGAGGCTTTGCAGATTGTGACTGTTATTTCAGTGGTTTTCGCTGTTATTAGTGAGGTTGTGCAGATTGCCACAGTTATTTCACTGGTTTTCGCTGTTATTAGTGAGGCTTTGCAGATTGTGACTGTTATTTCAGTGGTTTTCGCTGTTATTAGTGAGGTTGTGCAGATTGCCACAGTTATTTCACTGGTTTTCGCTGTTATTAGTGAGGCTTTGCAGATTGTGACTGTTATTTCAGTGGTTTTCGCTGTTATTAGTGAGGTTGTGCAGATTGCCACAGTTATTTCACTGGTTTTCGCTGTTATAAGTGAGGCTTTGCAGATTGTGACTGTTATTTCAGTGGTTTTCGCTGTTATTAGTGAGGTTGTGCAGATTGCCACAGTTATTTCACTTGGTTTTCGCTGTTATTAGTGAGGCTTTGCAGATTGTGACTGTTATTTCAGTGGTTTTCGCTGTTATTAGTGAGGTTGTGCAGATTGCCACAGTTATTTCACTGGTTTTCGCTGTTATTAGTGAGGCTTTGCAGATTGTGACTGTTATTTCAGTGGTTTTCGCTGTTATTAGTGAGGTTGTGCAGATTGCCACAGTTATTTCACTGGTTTTCGCTGTTATTAGTGAGGCTTTGCAGATTGTGACTGTTATTTCAGTGGTTTTCGCTGTTATTAGTGAGGTTGTGCAGATTGCCACAGTTATTTCACTGGTTTTCGCTGTTATTAGTGAGGCTTTGCAGATTGTGACTGTTATTTCAGTGGTTTTCGCTGTTATTAGTGAGGTTGTGCAGATTGCCACAGTTATTTCACTGGTTTTCGCTGTTATTAGTGAGGCTTTGCAGATTGTGACTGTTATTTCAGTGGTTTTCGCTGTTATTAGTGAGGTTGTGCAGATTGCCACAGTTATTTCACTGGTTTTCGCTGTTATAAGTGAGGCTTTGCAGATTGTGACTGTTATTTCAGTGGTTTTCGCTGTTATTAGTGAGATTGTGCAGATTGCCACAGTTATTTCACTGGTTTTCGCTGTTATTAGTGAGGCTTTGCAGATTGTGACTGTTATTTCAGTGGTTTTCGCTGTTATAAGTGAGGCTTTGCAGATTGTGACTGTTATTTCAGTGGTTTTCGCTGTTATTAGTGAGGTTGTGCAGATTGCCACAGTTATTTCACTGGTTTTCGCTGTTATAAGTGAGGCTTTGCAGATTGTGACTGTTATTTCAGTGGTTTTCGCTGTTATTAGTGAGATTGTGCAGATTGCCACAGTTATTTCACTGGTTTTCGCTGTTATTAGTGAGGCTTTGCAGATTGTGACTGTTATTTCAGTGGTTTTCGCTGTTATTAGTGAGGCTTTGCAGATTGTGACTGTTATTTCAGTGGTTTTCGCTGTTATCAGTGAGGTTGTGCAGATTGCCACAGTTATTTCACTGGTTTTCGCTGTTATAAGTGAGGCTTTGCAGATTGTGACTGTTATTTCAGTGGTTTTCGCTGTTATTAGTGAGATTGTGCAGATTGCCACAGTTATTTCACTGGTTTTCGCTGTTATTAGTGAGGCTTTGCAGATTGTGACTGTTATTTCAGTGGTTTTCGCTGTTATTAGTGAGGTTGTGCAGATTGCCACAGTTATTTCACTGGTTTTCGCTGTTATTAGTGAGGCTTTGCAGATTGTGACTGTTATTTCAGTGGTTTTCGCTGTTATTAGTGAGGTTGTGCAGATTGCCACAGTTATTTCACTGGTTTTCGCTGTTATTAGTGAGGCTTTGCAGATTGTGACTGTTATTTCAGTGGTTTTCGCTGTTATAAGTGAGGCTTTGCAGATTGTGACTGTTATTTCAGTGGTTTTCGCTGTTATTAGTGAGGTTGTGCAGATTGCCACAGTTATTTCACTGGTTTTCGCTGTTATAAGTGAGGCTTTGCAGATTGTGACTGTTATTTCAGTGGTTTTCGCTGTTATTAGTGAGATTGTGCAGATTGCCACAGTTATTTCACTGGTTTTCGCTGTTATTAGTGAGGCTTTGCAGATTGTGACTGTTATTTCAGTGGTTTTCGCTGTTATTAGTGAGGCTTTGCAGATTGTGACTGTTATTTCAGTGGTTTTCGCTGTTATCAGTGAGGTTGTGCAGATTGCCACAGTTATTTCACTGGTTTTCGCTGTTATAAGTGAGGCTTTGCAGATTGTGACTGTTATTTCAGTGGTTTTCGCTGTTATTAGTGAGATTGTGCAGATTGCCACAGTTATTTCACTGGTTTTCGCTGTTATTAGTGAGGCTTTGCAGATTGTGACTGTTATTTCAGTGGTTTTCGCTGTTATTAGTGAGGTTGTGCAGATTGCCACAGTTATTTCACTGGTTTTCGCTGTTATTAGTGAGGCTTTGCAGATTGTGACTGTTATTTCAGTGGTTTTCGCTGTTATTAGTGAGGTTGTGCAGATTGCCACAGTTATTTCACTGGTTTTCGCTGTTATTAGTGAGGCTTTGCAGATTGTGACTGTTATTTCAGTGGTTTTCGCTGTTATAAGTGAGGCTTTGCAGATTGTGACTGTTATTTCAGTGGTTTTCGCTGTTATTAGTGAGATTGTGCAGATTGCCACAGTTATTTCACTGGTTTTCGCTGTTATTAGTGAGGCTTTGCAGATTGTGACTGTTATTTCAGTGGTTTTCGCTGTTATTAGTGAGGTTGTGCAGATTGCCACAGTTATTTCACTGGTTTTCGCTGTTATTAGTGAGGCTTTGCAGATTGTGACTGTTATTTCAGTGGTTTTCGCTGTTATTAGTGAGGTTGTGCAGATTGCCACAGTTATTTCACTGGTTTTCGCTGTTATTAGTGAGGCTTTGCAGATTGTGACTGTTATTTCAGTGGTTTTCGCTGTTATTAGTGAGGTTGTGCAGATTGCCACAGTTATTTCACTGGTTTTCGCTGTTATTAGTGAGGCTTTGCAGATTGTGACTGTTATTTCAGTGGTTTTCGCTGTTATTAGTGAGGTTGTGCAGATTGCCATAGTTATTTCACTGGTTTTCGCTGTTATAGGTGAGGCTTTGCAGATTGTGACTGTTATTTCAGTGGTTTTCGCTGTTATTAGTTGTGCAGATTGCCACAGTTATTTCACTGGTTTTCGCTGTTATTAGTGAGGCTTTGCAGATTGTGACTGTTATTTCAGTGGTTTTCGCTGTTATAAGTGAGGCTTGCAGATTGTGACTGTTATTTCAGTGGTTTTCGCTGTTATTAGTGAGGTTGTGCAGATTGCCACAGTTATTTCACTGGTTTTCGCTGTTATAAGTGAGGCTTTGCAGATTGTGACTGTTATTTCAGTGGTTTTCGCTGTTATTAGTGAGATTGTGCAGATTGCCACAGTTATTTCACTGGTTTTCGCTGTTATTAGTGAGGCTTTGCAGATTGTGACTGTTATTTCAGTGGTTTTCGCTGTTATTAGTGAGGTTGTGCAGATTGCCACAGTTATTTCACTGGTTTTCGCTGTTATAAGTGAGCTTTGCAGATTGTGACTGTTATTTCAGTGGTTTTCGCTGTTATTAGTGAGGTTGTGCAGATTGCCACAGTTATTTCACTGGTTTTCGCTGTTATAAGTGAGGCTTTGCAGATTGTGATTGTTATTTCAGTGGTTTTCGCTGTTATTAGTGAGATTGTGCAGATTGCCACAGTTATTTCACTGGTTTTCGCTATTATTAGTGAGGCTTTGCAGATTGTGACTGTTATTTCAGTGGTTTTCGCTGTTATTAGTGAGGTTGTGCAGATTGCCACAGTTATTTCACTGGTTTTCGCTGTTATTAGTGAGGCTTTGCAGATTTTGACTGTTATTTCAGTGGTTTTCGCTGTTATTAGTGAGGTTGTGCAGATTGCCACAGTTATTTCACTGGTTTTCGCTGTTATTAGTGAGGCTTTGCAGATTGTGACTGTTATTTCAGTGGTTTTCGCTGTTATAAGTGAGGCTTTGCAGATTGTGACTGTTATTTCAGTGGTTTTCGCTGTTATTAGTGAGATTGTGCAGATTGCCACAGTTATTTCACTGGTTTTCGCTGTTATTAGTGAGGCTTTGCAGATTGTGACTGTTATTTCA
The DNA here is from genome assembly GCA_963971475.1 of Chrysops caecutiens. NCBI lineage: Eukaryota > Metazoa > Arthropoda > Insecta > Diptera > Tabanidae > Chrysops > Chrysops caecutiens. The sequence continues at coordinate 97,750 of CAXASF010000927.1, read as the reverse complement.
GTGGTTTTCGCTGTTATTAGTGAGGTTGTGCAGATTGCCACAGTTATTTCACTGGTTTTCGCTGTTATTAGTGAGGCTTTGCAGATTGTGACTGTTATTTCAGTGGTTTTCGCTGTTATTAGTGAGGTTGTGCAGATTGCCACAGTTATTTCACTGGTTTTCGCTGTTATTAGTGAGGCTTTGCAGATTGTGACTGTTATTTCAGTGGTTTCGCTGTTATTAGTGAGGTTGTGCAGATTGCCACAGTTATTTCACTGGTTTTCGCTGTTATTAGTGAGGCTTTGCAGATTGTGACTGTTATTTCAGTGGTTTTCGCTGTTATTAGTGAGGTTGTGCAGATTGCCACAGTTATTTCACTGGTTTTCGCTGTTATAAGTGAGGCTTTGCAGATTGTGACTGTTATTTCAGTGGTTTTCGCTGTTATTAGTGAGATTGTGCAGATTGCCACAGTTATTTCACTGGTTTTCGCTGTTATTAGTGAGGCTTTGCAGATTGTGACTGTTATTTCAGTGGGTTTCGCTGTTATAAGTGAGGCTTTGCAGATTGTGACTGTTATTTCAGTGGTTTTCGCTGTTATTAGTGAGGCTTTGCAGATTGTGACTGTTATTTCAGTGGTTTTCGCTGTTATTAGTGAGGTTGTGCAGATTGCCACAGTTATTTCACTGGTTTTCGCTGTTATAAGTGAGGCTTTGCAGATTGTGATTGTTATTTCAGTGGTTTTCGCTGTTATTAGTGAGATTGTGCAGATTGCCACAGTTATTTCACTGGTTTTCGCTATTATTAGTGAGGCTTTGCAGATTGTGACTGTTATTTCAGTGGTTTTCGCTGTTATTAGTGAGGTTGTGCAGATTGCCACAGTTATTTCACTGGTTTTCGCTGTTATTAGTGAGGCTTTGCAGATTGTGACTGTTATTTCAGTGGTTTTCGCTGTTATTAGTGAGGTTGTGCAGATTGCCACAGTTATTTCACTGGTTTTCGCTGTTATTAGTGAGGCTTTGCAGATTGTGACTGTTATTTCAGTGGTTTTCGCTGTTATAAGTGAGGCTTTGCAGATTGTGACTGTTATTTCAGTGGTTTTCGCTGTTATTAGTGAGATTGTGCAGATTGCCACAGTTATTTCACTGGTTTTCGCTGTTATTAGTGAGGCTTTGCAGATTGTGACTGTTATTTCAGTGGTTTTCGCTGTTATTAGTGAGGTTGTGCAGATTGCCACAGTTATTTCACTGGTTTTCGCTGTTATTAGTGAGGCTTTGCAGATTGTGACTGTTATTTCAGTGGTTTTCGCTGTTATTAGTGAGGTTGTGCAGATTGCCACAGTTATTTCACTGGTTTTCGCTGTTATTAGTGAGGCTTTGCAGATTGTGACTGTTATTTCAGTGGTTTTCGCTGTTATTAGTGAGGTTGTGCAGATTGCCACAGTTATTTCACTGGTTTTCGCTGTTATTAGTGAGGCTTTGCAGATTGTGACTGTTATTTCAGTGGTTTTCGCTGTTATTAGTGAGGTTGTGCAGATTGCCACAGTTATTTCACTGGTTTTCGCTGTTATAAGTGAGGCTTTGCAGATTGTGACTGTTATTTCAGTGGTTTTCGCTGTTATTAGTGAGATTGTGCAGATTGCCACAGTTATTTCACTGGTTTTCGCTGTTATTAGTGAGGCTTTGCAGATTGTGACTGTTATTTCAGTGGTTTTCGCTGTTATAAGTGAGGCTTTGCAGATTGTGACTGTTATTTCAGTGGTTTTCGCTGTTATTAGTGAGGTTGTGCAGATTGCCACAGTTATTTCACTGGTTTTCGCTGTTATAAGTGAGGCTTTGCAGATTGTGACTGTTATTTCAGTGGTTTTCGCTGTTATTAGTGAGATGTGCAGATTGCCACAGTTATTTCACTGGTTTTCGCTGTTATTAGTGAGGCTTTGCAGATTGTGACTGTTATTTCAGTGGTTTTCGCTGTTATTAGTGAGGTTGTGCAGATTGCCACAGTTATTTCACTGGTTTTCGCTGTTATAAGTGAGGCTTTGCAGATTGTGACTGTTATTTCAGTGGTTTTCGCTGTTATTAGTGAGGTTGTGCAGATTGCCACAGTTATTTCACTGGTTTTCGCTGTTATAAGTGAGGCTTTGCAGATTGTGACTGTTATTTCAGTGGTTTTCGCTGTTATTAGTGAGATTGTGCAGATTGCCACAGTTATTTCACTGGTTTTCGCTGTTATTAGTGAGGCTTTGCAGATTGTGACTGTTATTTCAGTGGTTTTCGCTGTTATTAGTGAGGTTGTGCAGATTGCCACAGTTATTTCACTGGTTTTCGCTGTTATTAGTGAGGCTTTGCAGATTGTGACTGTTATTTCAGTGGTTTTCGCTTTTATTAGTGAGGTTGTGCAGATTGCCACAGTTATTTCACTGGTTTTCGCTGTTATAAGTGAGACTTTGCAGATTGTGACTGTTATTTCAGTGTTTTCGCTGTTATAAGTGAGGCTTTGCAGATTGTGACTGTTATTAAAAACCACTGAAATAACAGTCACAATCTGCAAAGCCTCACTAATAACAGCGAAAACCAGTGAAATAGCTGTGGCAATCTGCACAACCTCACTAATAACAGCGAAAACCACTGAAATAACAGTCACAATCTGCAAAGCCTCACTAATAACAGCAAAAACCAGTGAAATAACTGTGGCAATCTGCACAACCTCACTAATAACAGCGAAAACCACTGAAATAACAGTCACAATCTGCAAAGCCTCACTAATAACAGCGAAAACCAGTGAAATAACTGTGGCAATCTGCACAACCTCACTAATAACAGCGAAAACCACTGAAATAACAGTCACAATCTGCAAAGCCTCCACTAATAACAGCGAAAACCACTGAAATAACTGTGGCAATCTGCACAATCTCACTAATAACAGCGAAAACCACTGAAATAACAGTCACAATCTGCAAAGCCTCACTAATTACAGCGAAAACCAGTGAAATAACTGTGGCAATCTGCACAATCTCACTAATAACAGCGAAAACCACTGAAATAACAGTCACAATCTGCAAAGCCTCACTTATAACAGCGAAAACCAGTGAAATAACTGTGGCAATCTGCACAACCTCACTAATAACAGCGAAATCCACTGAAATAACAGTCACAATCTGCAAAGCCTCACTAATAACAGCGAAAACCACTGAAATAACAGTCACAATCTGCAAAGCCTCACTAATAACAGCGAAAACCAGTGAAATAACTGTGGCAATCTGCACAACCTCACTAATAACAGCGAAAACCACTGAAATAACAGTCACAATCTGCAAAGCCTCACTAATAACAGCGAAAACCAGTGAAATAACTGTGGCAATCTGCACAACCTCACTAATAACAGCGAAAACCACTGAAATAACAGTCACAATCTGCAAAGCCTCACTAATAACAGCGAAAACCAGTGAAATAACTGTGGCAATCTGCACAACCTCACTAATAACAGCGAAAACCACTGAAATAACAGTCACAATCTGCAAAGCCTCACTAATAACAGCGAAAACCAGTGAAATAACTGTGGCAATCTGCACAACCTCACTAATAACAGCGAAAACCACTGAAATAACAGTCACAATCTGCAAAGCCTCACTTATAACAGCGAAAACCAGTGAAATAACTGTGGCAATCTGCACAACCTCACTAATAACAGCGAAAACCACTGAAATAACAGTCACAATCTGCAAAGCCTCACTAATAACAGCGAAAACCAGTGAAATAACTGTTGCAATCTGCACAACCTCACTAATAACAGCGAAAACCACTGAAATAACAGTCACAATCTGCAAAGCCTCACTAATAACAGCGAAAACCAGTGAAATAACTGTGGCAATCTGCACAACCTCACTAATAACAGCGAAAACCACTGAAATAACAGTCACAGTCTGCAAAGCCTCACTTATAACAGCGAAAACCAGTGAAATAACTGTGGCAATCTGCACAACCTCACTAATAACAGCGAAAACCACTGAAATAACAGTCACAATCTGCAAAGCCTCACTAATAACAGCGAAAACCACTGAAATAACAGTCACAATCTGCAAAGCCTCACTAATAACAGCGAAAACCAGTGAAATAACTGTGGCAATCTGCACAACCTCACTAATAACAGCGAAAACCACTGAAATAACAGTCACAATCTGCAAAGCCTCACTAATAACAGCGAAAACCAGTGAAATAACTGTGGCAATCTGCACAACCTCACTAATAACAGCGAAAACCACTGAAATAACAGTCACAATCTGCAAAGCCTCACTAATAACAGCGAAAACCAGTGAAATAACTGTGGCAATCTGCACAACCTCACTAATAACAGCGAAAACCACTGAAATAACAGTCACAATCTGCAAAGCCTCACTTATAACAGCGAAAACCAGTGAAATAACTGTGGCAATCTGCACAACCTCACTAATAACAGCGAAAACCACTGAAATAACAGTCACAATCTGCAAAGCCTCACTACTAACAGCGAAAACCAGTGAAATAACTGTGGCAATCTGCACAACCTCACTAATAACAGCGAAAACCACTGAAATAACAGTCACAATCTGCAAAGCCTCACTAATAACAGCGAAAACCAGTGAAATAACTGTGGCAATCTGCACAACCTCACTAATAACAGCGAAAACCACTGAAATAACAGTCACAATCTGCAAAGCCTCACTAATAACAGCGAAAACCAGTGAAATAACTGTGGCAATCTGCACAACCTCACTAATAACAGCGAAAACCACTGAAATAACAGTCACAATCTGCAAAGCCTCACTAATAACAGCGAAAACCAGTGAAATAACTGTGGCAATCTGCACAACCTCACTAATAACAGCGAAAACCACTGAAATAACAGTCACAATCTGCAAAGCCTCACTTATAACAGCGAAAACCAGTGAAATAACTGTGGCAATCTGCACAACCTCACTAATAACAGCGAAAACCACTGAAATAACAGTCACAATCTGCAAAGCCTCACTTATAACAGCGAAAACCAGTGAAATAACTGTGGCAATCTGCACAACCTCACTAATAACAGCGAAAACCACTGAAATAACAGTCACAATCTGCAAAGCCTCACTAATAACAGCGAAAACCACTGAAATAACTGTGGCAATCTGCACAATCTCACTAATAACAGCGAAAACCACTGAAATAACAGTCACAATCTGCAAAGCCTCACTTATAACAGCGAAAACCAGTGAAATAACTGTTGCAATCTGCACAACCTCACTAATAACAGCGAAAACCACTGAAATAACAGTCACAATCTGCAAAGCCTCACTAATAACAGCGAAAACCAGTGAAATAACTGTGGCAATCTGCACAACCTCACTAATAACAGCGAAAACCACTGAAATAACAGTCACAATCTGCAAAGCCTCACTTATAACAGCGAAAACCACTGAAATAACAGTCACAATCTGCAAAGCCTCACTTATAACAGCGAAAACCACTGAAATAACAGTCACAATCTGCAAAGCCTCACTTATAACAACGAAAACCACTGAAATAACAGTCACAATCTGCAAAGCCTCACTAATAACAGCGAAAACCAGTGAAATAACTGTGGCAATCTGCACAACCTCACTAATAACAGCGAAAACCACTGAAATAACAGTCACAATCTGCAAAGCCTCACTACTAACAGCGAAAACCAGTGAAATAACTGTGGCAATCTGCACAACCTCACTAATAACAGCGAAAACCACTGAAATAACAGTCACAATCTGCAAAGCCTCACTAATAACAGCGAAAACCAGTGAAATAACTGTGGCAATCTGCACAACCTCACTAATAACAGCGAAAACCACTGAAATAACAGTCACAATCTGCAAAGCCTCACTAATAACAGCGAAAACCAGTGAAATAACTGTGGCAATCTGCACAACCTCACTAATAACAGCGAAAACCACTGAAATAACAGTCACAATCTGCAAAGCCTCACTAATAACAGCGAAAACCAGTGAAATAACTGTGGCAATCTGCACAACCTCACTAATAACAGCGAAAACCACTGAAATAACAGTCACAATCTGCAAAGCCTCACTTATAACAGCGAAAACCAGTGAAATAACTGTGGCAATCTGCACAACCTCACTAATAACAGCGAAAACCACTGAAATAACAGTCACAATCTGCAAAGCCTCACTTATAACAGCGAAAACCAGTGAAATAACTGTGGCAATCTGCACAACCTCACTAATAACAGCGAAAACCACTGAAATAACAGTCACAATCTGCAAAGCCTCACTAATAACAGCGAAAACCACTGAAATAACTGTGGCAATCTGCACAATCTCACTAATAACAGCGAAAACCACTGAAATAACAGTCACAATCTGCAAAGCCTCACTTATAACAGCGAAAACCAGTGAAATAACTGTGGCAATCTGCACAACCTCACTAATAACAGCGAAAACCACTGAAATAACAGTCACAATCTGCAAAGCCTCACTAATAACAGCGAAAACCAGTGAAATAACTGTGGCAATCTGCACAACCTCACTAATAACAGCGAAAACCACTGAAATAACAGTCACAATCTGCAAAGCCTCACTTATAACAGCGAAAACCACTGAAATAACAGTCACAATCTGCAAAGCCTCACTAATAACAGCGAAAACCAGTGAAATAACTGTGGCAATCTGCACAACCTCACTAATAACAGCGAAAACCACTGAAATAACAGTCACAATCTGCAAAGCCTCACTAATAACAGCGAAAACCAGTGAAATAACTGTGGCAATCTGCACAACCTCACTAATAACAGCGAAAACCACTGAAATAACAGTCACAATCTGCAAAGCCTCACTAATAACAGCGAAAACCGGTGAAATAACTGTGGCAATCTGCACAACCTCACTAATAACAGCGAAAACCACTGTAATAACAGTCACAATCTGCAAAGCCTCACTAATAACAGCGAAAACCAGTGAAATAACTGTGGCAATCTGCACAATCTCACTAATAACAGCGAAAACCACTGAAATAACAGTCACAATCTGCAAAGCCTCACTTATAACAGCGAAAACCAGTGAAATAACTGTGGCAATCTGCACAACCTCACTAATAACAGCGAAAACCACTGAAATAACAGTCACAATCTGCAAAGCCTCACTAATAACAGCGAAAACCAGTGAAATAACTGTGGCAATCTGCACAACATCACTAATAACAGCGAAAACCACTGAAATAACAGTCACAATCTGCAAAGCCTCACTAATAACAGCGAAAACCAGTGAAATAACTGTGGCAATCTGCACAACCTCACTAATAACAGCGAAAACCACTGAAATAACAGTCACAATCTGCAAAGCCTCACTTATAACAGCTAAAACCACTGAAATAACAGTCACAATCTGCAAAGCCTCACTAATAACAGCGAAAACCAGTGAAATAACTGTGGCAATCTGCACAATCTCACTAATAACAGCGAAAACCACTGAAATAACAGTCACAATCTGCAAAGCCTCACTTATAACAGCGAAAACCAGTGAAATAACTGTGGCAATCTGCACAACCTCACTAATAACAGCGAAAACCACTGTTGGGATTTTTGGTAGAAGTACAAGTGAGAACGCTTTTCGACGGTTTTATAATGGACCTTTTTATTTAATCTATCTTACTTTATTCATACATTCCTCATTTCATTTCATACTCGATACATTTGTGCATATTAATAGTCCTATTGACCTAACTCTTACTTTCTTGGTGCTGACTTGTTGTTCTTCTTTGTCTGCCTGTAGTTCCTGCGTTCCATCTTCAAACCGTTGATTTTTTGACTGGCAAGGCGTCTTTCTTCCTTGGTTGATGCCAGGACCAATTCTCTCTGGGCTTCCTGTGGTCGGCGTCTGAAATATTCTTCCACTCCCGATCTCGGTTTCTTCTCCTTGTGCTGTCGTGAAATATGGTTTAGCTCGGGTTGTTTGATAGCCTGACGCCGGCGATATTCCTCCAACGAGATTGGTCGGGGTCCCGCCGTGGGATCCTGCAAAGCTTCTGTCAACGAGGTTTTGGTTGCGGGGTTCATGTATGGGTATTACTGCCTGTCGTCTACTTGGACGGTTCAGGACTTGAGTGGTAGCCGATTACTTGATCGGGTTACCGTGTTGTGTTGTTAATTTCGTCAGGGAACCCTCTTGGCTCGTCTTGGGGCTGTCTTCTTCGGGAACTTCGTAGAACGTCTTGGATTCGTCTTGGCTTCGTCTTCCTCAGGAACTTCGCAGAACGTCTTGGATTCGTCTTGGCTTCGTCTTCCTCAGGAACTTCGTAGAGCGTCTTGGGATTGGGCTTCGATTCGGCAGCGGCTGGGACCTGGATTCCTCACGAGCTTGACTTCGACTGACTGCCTGATCCATTTCTCCTCTATTTATCCGTAATTTTCCTGCTGATCTTCTAGTTTATCCCACCTCATTCATTACTCTGGATTTGCCAATTCGGGAGTTCCCATCATTGGTTTCATCATTGACCAATAATTCTCTGTATTTGCTGTCGCAGAGGTTAATGAACGTGTTCCTGCTCGAGTAGCATAATCTGTGGCCATTAATGTTCCCACAAGAGGTGAGAATTTCAAAGGTAAGTGACCGAGATATTTCCATGGAAAGTAATTGACCGAAAGTGCTATTGCACTTTATGAAACTAGGTCACTGGGTAAGTCATTTTTCTATTTCAGCTACTGATCGATGATGGGTAAGTGGCTAGGGTCTAGTACTAATTCTCGGTTTAGTTCCCAGGTACTTCACTTCTATTTCAGCTACTGATCGATGATGGGTAAGTGGCTAGGGTCTAGTACTGGTTCTTGGTTTAGTTCCCAGGTACAATGTCAAAGTGTGTCTAGGCTAGACGGTGAGTTGGGTCTGGGGTTAGAGTGTGTCTGGAACTACGATCGTGGGTTTAGATTTGGGAACGTTTAGCGTGGACATAACCATGGGTGAGGGATAGGAAAGTTTGTTGTGGGTTAGGTCAATAGATGGTGCTACTTGGCATTTGGTGTTGGTCCGTACCTTTGCTAGACCATAGATTTTAATCTAGATGTTTGTCGACATGTGAATTTTATTCACAACATTTCCTCCCCTCTTTAGAAGAGATCCCCCTTTTTTTTTTTTTATAACGAAGTCTCTTGAAGTGTACATCCTTGTCTGTTACAATTGGTACTAAGTGTTGCACATAGCATAAATTACAATTTTACACTTTTGTTTGAATTACTTTAGGACGAACAAGTTTTGCACTACGTTATGATTCTAAGCATGTTATGTATATAATATGTTACTACATTAACTCTTAATTTTAATTGAACATATAAGCATCTGCAAGATTTCTCATATTTCGTAACATAATTTTTTGGATTGTATGAATAATTTGGATTGTATGAATTTCCTACTAAACAATGATGATCTTACAAAAACAAAGCTTCTACTATGCTACGATATTATTTATAGAAAGTAACGATGTCTTTCTATTATTCTGAATCTTATGGTTATACAAAGCAATTTTATGGTTATACAAAGCAATCTTATGGTTATACAAAGCAATTTTATGGTTATACAAGGCAATTTAAATATCTACGGCTATTGGTATTTTTTTGAATATAACTCATTAACTGCTTCCTGACCTCTTTTCCTTTTTAGTGTTAAGTATTCTGTTATATCGTTTGTCATGGTGAAAGTTGTCGCATACGTTGTCTACTCTTGGTGTTGGGTGCGTCTCTTCTTCCCAATTTTCTGTAAATTTGAAATACGTGGCATCCAAAAGAGTTCTGCTTTCGGGCCTAATGTGTGGTTGTTCTTCCTCCGACCGCCTTTCATGAATTCTTTCTTGTTGCTCGTTATACCATATTTCAGACTGTCGGATCATTTCCCTGATTTCAAATGATATTCTGCCATCTATTGGTTCCGCTGGTACATCCTCTTCTGGTTCGTCGAGCCCCAACTTCCTATATAATTCATCTGCTTCCACCAGTGCTTCCATGAGGATATCATCTTCACTCGTGTCGAAGGTGTCTTGACGCCTAGGTTTAGAGAATTTGTTTCTTAAGTTCAGATGGTTGGACTTGCGTGTGGATGCAGTTTAACGTCTTGCCCAGGACGTCTTATCCTAATATTTTTTATTTTTATTTTTTTTTTTATTTATTTTTTTTTTTTTTTTTTTTTTAAAGTGTGCTGATCCGCGTAATTTGGTTGTCTGATGCCATAATCTGTTCCTTCCGAATATCAAAATTTACTGGTATGATCTCGACTTTAGGGTCCCTCACTTCCTTGGTGCTAGGAGTACTTCTTAATCTCCACTTCTTCATTAGTTTTAAGCATAACAGGATTATGCCGATGATTGCCAGACATCCGGTTATTATGGTCGTGGTGTTAAGTTGAATGTGCGTATGTTGTTTGCGTGCGTTTTCGGTGATCTTGCGTTCCAGGTTGTTTATAGCGTCGCTTTCATCTCTCAGCTTGTCGTTGAACATCATGGGGTGGAGTAGTTGAATATCACTATGGTTTTTCTCTCCCGGTATTTGACTTTGATATCGTGCGAGGTCGATCTTAGGTCGAGAATCCTGGGCTGGTTGGTGTATGTGTATCGGACGCGTTTCAGTCGTTTGGTACGGAAGTAGGTAACTAGCCAAATGATAGCTACATGGTGACTTCAATATTATTATTCCAAGTCCTCGGAGTGTTTCGGTATGTTCAGTGTTATCGCATAAGATTACAAGCGTTGTGTCTTGTTGCAACCAATATAACCACGCGTTGTGTTGGTGCATGGGGACGATTAAGTTTCTGGTTTGTTTTATTACTCGAATTGGACAGTCTTCAATTTTACTGTTGGTTTGTTTTAGTAGCTCCGCTAGACAGTCCCGGTTTGTTGGGTCTAGTTTAACTGGGTGCTTCCAGTGGCAAATAAGGTATGTCTCGTTCATATTGGTGCACTCGGAGTGGTACTCTAACTCCGTCATACCGAAGTTAAGCTGGGATCGAGTAGTGTTCAAGAAATACGAGTCTTCCAGGTCATAAATGTATGGTGGGTTCTGCTTTATCAACATTGGTGTGGTATATACTCGATTGATGGTGTATTTCACGGGATTTATTAAAGGGACTCTTATCTGTATGAGCATTTTTCCTTCTATAAGTTCGCAATCGACTTTGGCTAACTTTTGTAAAGTGGGGAAATCTATGTCTAACTCTTTCCCATAATATAGTTTAGAGATGTTGGCATACAATTCTCGAAATTGATGAGCTGGTAACAATAAAGGACTCAGTTCCCGTTTATACATTGCTTCTGTCATTACGAATATATCGGTGATTTCGAGGTAAATATGTTGTAGCTCCCCAATAATTAGAAGCATAACTTCGTTAATATCAGTTCTTATGTGAAGGTTTCTTAAGTCCTCCGTATATCTTCGGGTCTCGTTTTGTCTTTTACGGTTTATCTCGTTGAGTTTTTGAATCAACTGGTTATATCTTTGGGTCATTTCTTTATTCGTTGCGTTGAAGGTGTTGATCGTGTTGCGCATAATGGTGACCTGTTGTTTGGTTAATACGAGGCTCTGGCGATTGCTTTCCTCCAGCTCGTCCAGTTTTTGGTAGATGTGCGTTGAGTCGTTATCGTCCATTGTACCGAATACTTTTTTCATAATTCGTCCTCCCAGAATTATAAGACCTCGTTTGATTCTTGGTTTGCTATTCATGGTTAACTCCACCTTGTTGATAAGTTCGTTTATTTGTGCCATCCTTCTGTGTAACACCTGGTTCCATCGACTGCACATTTCATTTCCTACGGCGTCTTCCTGTGTGTTGCATAGTTGGTCCAACGCTTTTTTACTTTCCTCCAGGTAGCTTAATGATGACTCCCATACTGGCTTATTGACTCGGGTGACTATTGTCCAGTAATCTTGATATATTTGAGCCTCTCCAATTGTTTCGAACACCACCCCGCGTTGCTTGAGAGTGTGTATATCGACGGGTGATTGCGTTGCATAGATTGTCGTCAATAGGCAAGCGAAAATTAACCCTTTCAGCCTGGGAACGTGAGAAGAAAGGAAGAGGGATTACTAAACTACTAACAAAAATTGCTAATTGAAAATTTTGAGTCGGTTATTATGTACACATCGTTTTTTACAGCCAATTTGTATCGTTGTGTTTACGGGGCTGTTAATTGATAGTACTCTGAAGGGTCCCAACCAGTATTGCGCTAATTTATTTTTTCTTGCCGCGTTTTTTAGTAACACTTGGTCGCCGACGTGTAGTTTTATCGGGTTCACCTTTCGATCGTAGTATTCCTTTGATTGAACTTTGTTCTCCTCTATATTTTGTTTGGCTATCTGATATGCCCGCTGTAATTTGTTTCTTAATTTTAGATAATAATTTTCATGGTCGTAGACCGGTTGGGGCTCTCTTTTGAGATTGTTTGGTAATGTTGCCGAAAATCCGTAGAGGCAGTCCATTGGAGTTAGTTTCGTTGCTGTGTGAATGCTGTTGTTTCGTACAAACATTGCCGCGCGTAGGTGATCATCCCAGTCGGTTTGATTTGCATCCACAAAACTCCTCGAATAGTCTACCAAAGGTCTATGCGACCTTTCCAACGCTCCGTTTGATTGCGGGTGGTATGCAGTGGTCTCTAACTTATGGATTTTAAATAACTTGCATACCTGACGAAACATGTCGGAGGTGAAGTTGGTTCCACGATCCGTTATAAGTTTCTTTGGTACCCTATACCTACTGATGATCTCGTCCACAAATGCTTTTGCTACCGTTTTTGACTCTGTGTTCGTCAAGGGGACCACGTCCATGAATCGGGTGAGATCATCCTCAAAGCTCAAGATATATTTGTTTCCGCACTTTGTTTCTAGGAACGGCCCTACAATATCCATATACACCTTATCAAAAGGTAGTTTAGCGGTATCCGTGATAACCATAGGTTCTTTGTGTTCTTTACTTTGTTTATTTAACTGGCATTTCTTACAACGTTTCACGTGGTTAATTACATCTTTCAGCATCCCTTTCCAATAGTATTCGCGTCTTAATCGTTGATAAGTCTTGTGGATACCTTGGTGTCCCCCGAGGGGTGAGTCGTGGCAGTCCGATAATATTGTTTTTATGTCGTTCGGATCCGTCAGTATTCTCACTGCCGTATCGGAAACTTCCTTCTTCTCAGGGTTTGTCGGGACCTCTTTCCTGTGTGTTGCATCCGCGACTATGGTGCGGTTTTGATCATTTCTACTAGAGTCCATTTCTTTGGCTTGCCTTCTCGTAATTGCCCAAACTTCATATGGAATTCTGCTCAAGGCATCAGCGTTGGTGTTCTTCTTCCCTTCTTTATATTGAATGTCAAATGTGTAGTCTGACAATTTATGCCATAAACGCAGAATTCGGCTAGTGGGGTCTTTAATCCGTATGGCCCCCCGTAGTGGTTTATGATCAGTGTACACCGTAAATGGTCTGCCGTATAAGTAACTCCTATAATTTTTTACGGCCCATACTATGGCGAGCAATTCCCTCTCGATGGTAGAATAATTTCGCTCGGCACTGTTCAACGTTCGACTGGCGTAAGCTATTGGTTGTTCCGCGTTGTCTGGTCCTTGAGCAAGAACTGCACCTAACGCCTCTCCACTGGCGTCTGTGTACAATTTAAACGGTTCGTCAAAGTCTGGATACCGTAATACGGGTGGCGTGGTCAATTTATCTTTCAAATTATTGAATGCTTGCATACACTGTTCATCCCAGTTAAATTTGGCATCTTTCCTCAATAATTTGTTGATTGGTGCAGCAATCTTGGAGAACCCTTTAATGAATTTCCGATAATAGTTCGCCAATCCTAAAAATGATTGCACCTGTCTGACGGTTTTTGGTACTGGAAATTCTCGCACACTTTTTAGTAAATTTGGGTCGGGTGCTACCCCTTCAATTCCGCATTTGTGCCCAAGGTATATGATTTCTCTCTTGAGAAAGTTACACTTCTCCGGATTAATCTTTAGTTGATGTTCTCTTAATCTTTGTAATACCTCACGTAATTTATTTTGATGATCAGCGAGGTTTTTTCCATAGATGACTATGTCATCCAGATAGACAAAACACTGTAGTCCCTGTAACCCAGCTAGTACGTGATTCATTAGGCGCTGGAAGGTGGCTGGTGCCCCTTTTAATCCGAACGGCATCCTTTTGAAGGCGTAGTGGCCATAAGGAGTACTGAAGGCCGTTTTATCGCGATCTTCAGCTTTCATTGTTATTTGATGATAGCCGCTGGCGGGATCTATCACCAAGTAACGGGAGTTTCCTAACTGATCTAGGATATCCTCTATCCGAGGCAGCGGATAGGCATCCCCCTCCGTAACTTCATTAAGCTTTCTATAGTCGACGACTATTCTCCATCGTTTCGCGCCATCGGGTCCAGGTTTCTTAGGTACTACCAGTAGTGGAGCATTCCACTGGCTCCAACTTGGTTCGACGATATCTTCTTTTAGGAGCCTCGCTATCTCGTCGTTAATTATCTGTTTCTGGGTTTCGGGCAGTCTGTACATTTTGCACTTAATTGGTACGTGGTCTGCTTTCATTTTTATTTCACGTTTTACGGTTGTGGTATGTCCCAGTTGCTCCCCTGGCAAATGGAAAACATCTTCGAATTGCCCTATGAGTTGGTTTATTGATTGCTTTTCTTCTTCGTTTAGGTTTTCCCCGATATTTAATATCTTCATTAATTTCGTTAGTCTGCTCTCAGTAGTTTCTTTAGTGACTCCTGGGTCCGTTTTACTTATGTTATAATTCTCTTTGCTTGGGATTTCATATTCCTCTAATAGTTCAGTAGGTTCATTCTTGATTTTCTCTAGCTTGATATTTAACTCATTTATGATTACTTTGTTATTGTTTACGTTAAGTATACTAAATTTTATTTTTCCTTCTGTTTGTAGTACCAGGGCTTTACTAACATATACCCCTTTTTCGATCTCTTCTCCAATGATTACGTATTCTCCTTTAATGTCTGTTACTATTTCGATAAACTTCACCGTTCTGGGGGGGATTTGGATTGTCCTTCGTTCCGTCAATATGAGACTTTCTTCGATAGTTTTTTGTAGTGAGTCCAATTCTCCGCCAATTCCTTGTTCTGATGCCGAAATACTTTCACCTCCCGTAACGTGCGAGTTTGGGGTGACTAGGTGATCGCCATACGTGCGAGTATGTCGTTTACAAGTGGTGCCACTCTGTTCTGGTTGCACAGTTGGGATTTCTGTATTCACAGGCTGTGTACCGGGTTTGAAGAGTGCTCCTATATCCTGCAGTATTTCGTCAGTTATTGTGGGTGTTAATAAGGCTTCATTTCGTTCCTTGAGTTCTACCGAGGATGAAATACACTCCGTAGTTTTCGAGCTGCGGTTGTTGATGTGTCCCTCAGTAGTATTTTCACGCTGGGTACTTGTCTTGCCCGTTGCTATTACATCCACAAATCGGGTTCCGTTTTCATTTGGAACCTGGTGGTCCCCAAATGGAATTGTTACGACTTTATTTCCATTTAGTGACGGGAATACTAATCTCTGGGCTGGACCCTCAACGTTGCAGAATTTCGCAACGAAGTCGTTTCCAATTATCCCTGCTACGTATGCTGGATTCCTGGATTTTATTACATGGAATTTACATGGGTATGATTGCGCTGCTTCTAGTTGTCCTGTTATTGTTCCCATTGTGCCCTCAGATATTATCTCTCCGGAAATTGTATTTAACGTAACTTTCTCCCAAGGATTTATTTGTTTTAGGTTTCGTGTCTTTAATTCATCTTCTTTTATTAAACTTATTTCGGACCCCGTGTCTATTATGAATTTGGGGTCTTCTTGCTTGGTTATGTTTGTGGGTATTGTTATTATGGGTAATTTGGGTATGTTGTCGCACCTGTTATTGCTTTCCTTTATTGACGACTCGCGGTGCGGTCGGTCGTCTCTAGGGAGTTTTCCGTATTTTTCAGTTTTTCTTCTATTTGCATCCTCTCCCATCTTTCTTTTAGGTAGCATCTATTCTCCGGGTGGTCTTCAGCGAGACAAAAATTACACTTAGGTGTGTTTCCCCTTGTCGTGGTTTGATTAACCTGACGTCTCTGGTATTCACCTCTATTCTGTTGGTTGTGTTGGTTGTGTGGCTTATTTGACCGACAGTTTTGGTTTGTATGGCCATAGGCCCTGCATGTAGAACAGAACGGCGTCATTTGTCGGGTTCGACATTCGGCCATTACATGACCCATACGGTTACAAAAATCACAGCGCACTTGTCGCCTTTCAAATCCTCCCCGTGTTGGATTATCATTATAATTTGTTGTATTTAAGTGTGTTTGGTAATTACGCGGGGGAAAGTGGTTCGATTGGTACGTCTGGCCCTGGTGGCTTCTCGTGATTCCTCTGAACGGAAATCTTGACCGATCCCGTTGATTCTGCCAGTGGTTCCCCGTTTGATTCCTGCCATGGGTCTGACGCGGTTCCTGTTGTCCCGTTGGTAGCATTGGTTCGTTCGAACTGTGTATACTCGGTTTTAACTGCATACATTGTTCAGTTTGTTCTAATTTTAGTATCTTTGTTCCCAATGCCTCGATTGTGTTATCTGTCTCTTGTAGCAGGTAGAATTTGTAGTTGGAATTGGTAATTCCAATTTTAAAGCAGTGTATACCTACTTCTTCAATTTCGGCTTTAAGTCCTTCTCCGCCATTAGCATACTGAGTTTCTGCGGCCTTCTTACATGCATTGATTAACGTTCTCACGCGGTTGAAATAGCTAAGTAACGTCTCTGTAGGTAACTGTTGGACGTTCCTTAATTGGTTATTCAAGGTTATGTATGAGGTACCTTGCAACAGGTTTGATCTAAGTGTCGATATTATGTTTTCCAGTGAATCTTTCCTTCCCGCCTGTACTACTTCCAACGCTCGTCCCCTTAATCTTGTGGGGAGGAGTTTTACAAACAAAATTTGATCCTGTACTTCTACCAGTGTATCATATGCTAATCGTGCACAATTCACAAATTCATTGATTTCGTTTTCTCTCTTTGGACTGTCCTCTCCAGTTAGGATTGGAACGTTGTTGGACAGTACATTATTAACTAATGTTATATTCGCCATCTTTTCCGTGTTTATCTCGTTGTGCGTTTTGGCGTTTCTATCCTTGGGCGTTCTTTTTGACCCTGTTGGGTCTGAATCAACTCTATAGTATCCTCTACCGTGTCTTAGCTCGACCGCTTCGCGTCTTTCTGGGTTTGAGTAGGATGTCTCTCCACTAATCCCGTTTCCTTCTGTTTGCATGGGGGTTTGGAGTATTTGCTCGTTTCCGGGCTTATCTCCTTCGTTTGCGTTTGCTTTATCTTTAGTACTCTCTTCTTCAGCTGTGTTAGGGAACTCAGGACTTGGGTTTTCAAACGTAAAAGAATCTATTTTGTCTGCCAATTCACTTAATCTCGCATTTAATGGTACCTTTGGCGTCAACTGTTCCATATAACCCCCTGCTGTGAACACTTGTCTTATTTCTTCAATGTTTATATATTTTTCCTTTCTCCAGTCTATATCTTTCTTTTTCTTTCCCTCTGAAATCTTTAATTTGTGGCTTTTAGTATGTCGTAAGTTCGTAGATGCGGCTGCGCCAATTTTATGTTGGGATTTTTGGTAGAAGTACAAGTGAGAACGCTTTTCGACGGTTTTATAATGGACCTTTTTATTTAATCTATCTTACTTTATTCATACATTCCTCATTTCATTTCATACTCGATACATTTGTGCATATTAATAGTCCTATTG
>CAXASF010000927.1:45000-47500 GCA_963971475.1 Chrysops caecutiens | reverse complement strand
ACTGCTCAGCCAAAGCGAAGCACACCTCATGGTAAGAGAACGGAAGCGAAAGAAGCTAAAGGAAACAAGACACTGGAAGGAAGGGAATCGGAAAAAAAGATTAATGAAAAAAACAAGAGGCACAGACTGATCAAAATAAGAGGCGACGCTATCATCCTGAAGCCATCGGACGGCAAAACGTTCTCTGACGTGCTAAAAGCGGCACAGAATGTTAAGCCGCACGAAACAGGTGTCACAGTCCAGGCAGTTCAGAAAACGAGGGACAACAGCGTCCTGATCAAGATAGCT
Source organism: Chrysops caecutiens (assembly GCA_963971475.1). NCBI lineage: Eukaryota > Metazoa > Arthropoda > Insecta > Diptera > Tabanidae > Chrysops > Chrysops caecutiens. The sequence continues at coordinate 47,212 of CAXASF010000927.1, read as the reverse complement.
AAGGGAGCTGAAAATAGAAACGGTTTCTGCGAGGCCCTGAAGCTAGCAGTCGGAAAGGACGCCACTGTTAAGGACTCTGAACCCGGAGTGACACTAGAAATCAGAGACATCGACAGCGAGCAAAACGAAGCGACCGTTAGAGCGGCGCTAATAAAAACGACGAATGAGAAGGCCCACATTATGAAATGCAGACTTTCCTTAGAAAATTCAAGAGGGCAGAAAATTGCAAACGTGACAGTGGACGAGGATACCGCTAGGGCGATTATGAAAACTCGCAGGATAACTATCGGATGGGTTAACTGCCGGGTCAGACAAAAACACCTGATTAACAGATGCCATAAATGTTTGGGGTTTGGACATCTGCAAAGAGGCTGCAACGGACAGGACCGATCCAAATGCTGCCTCAGATGCGGCTGCGAGGGACACAAGGCGGCAGACTGCAAAACTTTAAAATGCTTCCTCTGTACGAAGCTCGGTAGGACGATGGATGAACTTGAGCATATACCAGGAACTGGGGCCTGCAAAGCTTTCAGAAATGCTCTTGCCGCAGCGCGAAAACAGGAATATGTCTCATGATGCTCACTTTTTTACAATGTAATCTGCACAGAGCTAAGCAAGCACAGGACCTGCTACGAGAAATCGGAATGGAAACTGGGGCGGACGTGCTGATAATCAGTGAACAACATCACGATGTGGACGGCCCAACGTGGTTCACGGACAATACTAAAACAGCAGCCATATGGATACCAGACCAACGAAAGACAAGGACTGAGAAACATGGCAAAGGGAACGGCTTTGTATGGGTTCAGATAAAAGGAGTGATAATAGTTAGCTGCTACCTTACACCGAGCGATAACACCAAAGCGTACTACAGGAAGTTAAAAGAAATAGAAGATTTTCTCCATGGAATAAATAGCGAGAAAATAGTCGCCGGAGACATAAATGCAAAAGCTGTAGAATGGGGCGAACCCTATACCAACGCCAAGGGAAGAAAGATTCTAGAAATGGCCGCAAGAACTGGTCTAGTGGTACTCAACACAGGAACAGCTTCCACTTTTCGAAGGATGGGCTGCAAAGAAACATACCCTGATGTATCCTTCGCCACGGAGGGAATCTACAGAAGAATTAAAAAATGGCGGGTACTAGAAAGAGAGAACCTCAGTGACCACATGTACATTTGCTTTCAGCTCTGCACAGAGCAGCCAATTACTTTTACGGACACCCAACCCAGGTGGAACCCCAACAAAGTGAACGAGGAGAAGATGAAAAGAGCTCTACAGACGGGATACGCAAGAATTCCTGCAGGAATCCGCATGGTTACAACTCGAGAAGATGTAGAGAAATTAGCAGATATGAGTCTGAAAATCATCGCACGCGCTTGCGACAAGGCTATGCCAAAAAAAGGAAACCGACGAGGCAAAAAACATGCTTATTGGTGGACAGACGAGATAGCCTCCCTCAGGAAAATGTGCAACACGCTGAGAAGACGCGCTCAACGAGCAAGAAAAAATACGGACCAAACGACCAAGGATACTGAATACAGAACTGCAAAGAAGAAGTTAAGGACAGCTATAAACAAGAGTAAAGCGAACTGCTGGTCGGAACTCAAAGACGACATAGAAAGGGACCCCTGGGGACTGGGCTACAAACTTGTTACCCGGAAACTAGGCTCAATGGCCCCAGTTACGGATATGAACGTCCAAAAAATGACGGAAATAGTAGACGCTCTCTTCCCAACGCACCCGGAGCGAGAAGACAACGCACATGAAAGGCCCATGCAACACTACGAACTCTTTAATGAAGCGGAACTAATGGAAGCGGCAAAAAATATACAAAATCACAAAGCACCAGGGCCAGACGGGATTCCCCCCGAGGCAATGAAGATCACCGCTAGAGTCTGCCCTCAACTGCTTTTGGATATGTACAATGCATGCTTGAAAATGGGAGTCTTCTGCTCTCGATGGAAGACAGCTAGGTTAGTGCTTATAGACAAGGGAAAGACAAAAGAAATAACACCATCTTCTTTCCGACCTTTGTGCATGCTCGACACAGCGGGGAAAATGCTCGAAAAAATGTTAAAACCCCGATTGCACAGAGCCATTCAAGAGGCTGGAGGCCTATCGAACAATCAGAAAGGTTTCAGGAAGGGAATGTCTACTATCGATGCCATGAGCGAAGTGAAATCCGCAGTAGAAAAGGCATGGCGCAGAAA
>CAXASF010000926.1:0-61657 GCA_963971475.1 Chrysops caecutiens | reverse complement strand
GGTTGTGCAGATTGCCACAGTTATTTCACTGGTTTTCGCTGTTATTAGTGAGGCTTTGCAGATTGTGACTGTTATTTCAGTGGTTTTCGCTGTTATTAGTGAGGTTGTGCAGATTGCCACAGTTATTTCACTGGTTTTCGCTGTTATTAGTGAGGCTTTGCAGATTGTGACTGTTATTTCAGTGGTTTTCGCTGTTATTAGTGAGGTTGTGCAGATTGCCACAGTTATTTCACTGGTTTTCGCTGTTATTAGTGAGGCTTTGCAGATTGTGACTGTTATTTCAGTGGTTTTCGCTGTTATTAGTGAGGTTGTGCAGATTGCCACAGTTATTTCACTGGTTTTCGCTGTTATAAGTGAGGCTTTGCAGATTGTGACTGTTATTTCAGTGGTTTTCGCTGTTATTAGTGAGGTTGTGCAGATTGCCACAGTTATTTCAGTGGTTTTCGCTGTTATTAGTGAGGCTTTGCAGATTGTGACTGTTATTTCAGTGGTTTTCGCTGTTATTAGTGAGGTTGTGCAGATTGCCACAGTTATTTCACTGGTTTTCGCTGTTGTTAGTGAGGCTTTGCAGATTGTGACTGTTATTTCAGTGGTTTTCGCTGTTATTAGTGAGGTTGTGCAGATTGCCACAGTTATTTCACTGGTTTTCGCTGTTATAAGTGAGGCTTTGCAGATTGTGACTGTTATTTCAGTGGTTTTCGCTGTAATTAGTGAGGTTGTGCAGATTGCCACAGTTATATCACTGGTTTTCGCTGTTATTAGTGAGGCTTTGCAGATTGTGACTGTTATTTCAGTGGTTTTCGCTGTTATTAGTGAGGTTGTGCAGATTGCCACAGTTATTTCACTGGTTTTCGCTGTTATTAGTGAGGCTTTGCAGATTGTGACTGTTATTTCAGTGGTTTTCGCTGTTATTAGTGAGGTTGTGCAGATTGCCACAGTTATTTCACTGGTTTTCGCTGTTATTAGTGAGGCTTTGCAGATTGTGACTGTTATTTCAGTGGTTTTCGCTGTTATTAGTGAGTTTGTGCAGATTGCCACAGTTATTTCACTGGTTTTCGCTGTTATTAGTGAGGCTTTGCAGATTGTGACTGTTATTTCAGTGGTTTTCGCTGTTATTAGTGAGGTTGTGCAGATTGCCACAGTTATTTCACTGGTTTTCGCTGTTATAAGTGAGGCTTTGCAGATTGTGACTGTTATTTCAGTGGTTTTCGCTGTTATTAGTGAGGTTGTGCAGATTGCCACAGTTATTTCACTGGTTTTCGCTGTTATTAGTGAGGCTTTGCAGATTGTGACTGTTATTTCAGTGGTTTTCGCTGTTATTAGTGAGGTTGTGCAGATTGCCACAGTTATTTCACTGGTTTTCGCTGTTATTAGTGAGGCTTTGCAGATTGTGACTGTTATTTCAGTGGTTTTCGCTGTTATTAGTGAGGTTGTGCAGATTGCCACAGTTATTTCACTGGTTTTCGCTGTTATTAGTGAGGCTTTGCAGATTGTGACTGTTATTTCAGTGGTTTTCGCTGTTATTAGTGAGGTTGTGCAGATTGCCACAGTTATTTCACTGGTTTTCGCTGTTATTAGTGAGGCTTTGCAGATTGTGACTGTTATTTCAGTGGTTTTCGCTGTTATTAGTGAGGTTGTGCAGATTGCCACAGTTATTTCACTGGTTTTCGCTGTTATTAGTGAGGCTTTGCAGATTGTGACTGTTATTTCAGTGGTTTTCGCTGTTATTAGTGAGGTTGTGCAGATTGCCACAGTTATTTCACTGGTTTTCGCTGTTATTAGTGAGGCTTTGCAGATTGTGACTGTTATTTCAGTGGTTTTCGCTGTTATTAGTGAGGTTGTGCAGATTGCCACAGTTATTTCACTGGTTTTCGCTGTTATTAGTGAGGCTTTGCAGATTGTGACTGTTATTTCAGTGGTTTTCGCTGTTATTAGTGAGGTTGTGCAGATTGCCACAGTTATTTCACTGGTTTTCGCTGTTATTAGTGAGGCTTTGCAGATTGTGACTGTTATTTCAGTGGTTTTCGCTGTTATTAGTGAGGTTGTGCAGATTGCCACAGTTATTTCACTGGTTTTCGCTGTTATTAGTGAGGCTTTGCAGATTGTGACTGTTATTTCAGTGGTTTTCGCTGTTATTAGTGAGGTTGTGCAGATTGCCACAGTTATTTCACTGGTTTTCGCTGTTATTAGTGAGGCTTTGCAGATTGTGACTGTTATTTCAGTGGTTTTCGCTGTTATTAGTGAGGTTGTGCAGATTGCCACAGTTATTTCACTGGTTTTCGCTGTTATTAGTGAGGCTTTGCAGATTGTGACTGTTATTTCAGTGGTTTTCGCTGTTATTAGTGAGGTTGTGCAGATTGCCACAGTTATTTCACTGGTTTTCGCTGTTATTAGTGAGGCTTTGCAGATTGTGACTGTTATTTCAGTGGTTTTCGCTGTTATTAGTGAGGTTGTGCAGATTGCCACAGTTATTTCACTGGTTTTCGCTGTTATTAGTGAGGCTTTGCAGATTGTGACTGTTATTTCAGTGGTTTTCGCTGTTATTAGTGAGGTTGTGCAGATTGCCACAGTTATTTCACTGGTTTTCGCTGTTATTAGTGAGGCTTTGCAGATTGTGACTGTTATTTCAGTGGTTTTCGCTGTTATTAGTGAGGCTTTGCAGATTGTGACTGTTATTTCAGTGGTTTTCGCTGTTATTAGTGAGGTTGTGCAGATTGCCACAGTTATTTCACTGGTTTTCGCTGTTATAAGTGAGGCTTTGCAGATTGTGACTGTTATTTCAGTGGTTTTCGCTGTTATTAGTGAGGTTGTGCAGATTGCCACAGTTATTTCACTGGTTTTCGCTGTTATTAGTGAGGCTTTGCAGATTGTGACTGTTATTTCAGTGGTTTTCGCTGTTATTAGTGAGGTTGTGCAGATTGCCACAGTTATTTCACTGGTTTTCGCTGTTATAAGTGAGGCTTTGCAGATTGTGACTGTTATTTCAGTGGTTTTCGCTGTTATTAGTGAGGTTGTGCAGATTGCCACAGTTATTTCACTGGTTTTCGCTGTTATAAGTGAGGCTTTGCAGATTGTGACTGTTATTTCAGTGGTTTTCGCTGTTATTAGTGAGGTTGTGCAGATTGCCACAGTTATTTCAGTGGTTTTCGCTGTTATTAGTGAGGCTTTGCAGATTGTGACTGTTATTTCAGTGGTTTTCGCTGTTATTAGTGAGGTTGTGCAGATTGCCACAGTTATTTCACTGGTTTTCGCTGTTATTAGTGAGGCTTTGCAGATTGTGACTGTTATTTCAGTGGTTTTCGCTGTTATTAGTGAGGTTGTGCAGATTGCCACAGTTATTTCAGTGGTTTTCGCTGTTATTAGTGAGGCTTTCAGATTGTGACTGTTATTTCAGTGGTTTTCGCTGTTATTAGTGAGGTTGTGCAGATTGCCACAGTTATTTCACTGGTTTTCGCTGTTATAAGTGAGGCTTTGCAGATTGTGACTGTTATTTCAGTGGTTTTCGCTGTTATTAGTGAGATTGTGCAGATTGCCACAGTTATTTCACTGGTTTTCGCTGTTATAAGTGAGGCTTTGCAGATTGTGACTGTTATTTCAGTGGTTTTCGCTGTTATTAGTGAGATTGTGCAGATTGCCAGAGTTATTTCAGTGGTTTTCGCTGTTATTAGTGAGGCTTTGCAGATTGTGACTGTTATTTCAGTGGTTTTCGCTGTTATTAGTGAGGTTGTGCAGATTGCCACAGTTATTTCACTGGTTTTCGCTGTTATTAGTGAGGCTTTGCAGATTGTGACTGTTATTTCAGTGGTTTTCGCTGTTATTAGTGAGGTTGTGCAGATTGCCACAGTTATTTCACTGGTTTTCGCTGTTATTAGTGAGGCTTTGCAGATTGTGACTGTTATTTCAGTGGTTTTCGCTGTTATTAGTGAGGTTGTGCAGATTGCCACAGTTATTTCACTGGTTTTCTCTGTTATAAGTGAGGCTTTGCAGATTGTGACTGTTATTTCAGTGGTTTTCGCTGTTATTAGTGAGGTTGTGCAGATTGCCACAGTTATTTCACTGGTTTTCGCTGTTATAAGTGAGGCTTTGCAGATTGTGACTGTTATTTCAGTGGTTTTCGCTGTTATTAGTGAGGTTGTGCAGATTGCCACAGTTATTTCAGTGGTTTTCGCTGTTATTAGTGAGGCTTTGCAGATTGTGACTGTTATTTCAGTGGTTTTCGCTGTTATTAGTGAGGTTGTGCAGATTGCCACAGTTATTTCACTGGTTTTCGCTGTTATGAGTGAGGCTTTGCAGATTGTGACTGTTATTTCAGTGGTTTTCGCTGTTATTAGTGAGATTGTGCAGATTGCCACAGTTATTTCACTGGTTTTCGCTGTTATAAGTGAGGCTTTGCAGATTGTGACTGTTATTTCAGTGGTTTTCGCTGTTATTAGTGAGATTGTGCAGATTGCCACAGTTATTTTAGTGGTTTTCGCTGTTATAAGTGAGGCTTTGCAGATTGTGACTGTTATTTCAGTGGTTTTCGCTGTTATTAGTGAGATTGTGCAGATTGCCACAGTTATTTCACTGGTTTTCGCTGTTATAAGTGAGGCTTTGCAGATTGTGACTGTTATTTCAGTGGTTTTCGCTGTTATTAGTGAGATTGTGCAGATTGCCACAGTTATTTCAGTGGTTTTCGCTGTTATTAGTGAGGCTTTGCAGATTGTGACTGTTATTTCAGTGGTTTTCGCTGTTATTAGTGAGGTTGTGCAGATTGCCACAGTTATTTCAGTGGTTTTCGCTGTTATTAGTGAGGCTTTGCAGATTGTGACTGTTATTTCAGTGGTTTTCGCTGTTATTAGTGAGGTTGTGCAGATTGCCACAGTTATTTCAGTGGTTTTCGCTGTTATTAGTGAGGCTTTGCAGATTGTGACTGTTATTTCAGTGGTTTTCGCTGTTATTAGTGAGGTTGTGCAGATTGCCACAGTTATTTCACTGGTTTTCGCTGTTATAAGTGAGGCTTTGCAGATTGTGACTGTTATTTCAGTGGTTTTCGCTGTTATTAGTGAGATTGTGCAGATTGCCACAGTTATTTCACTGGTTTTCGCTGTTATTAGTGAGGCTTTGCAGATTGTGACTGTTATTTCAGTGGTTTTCGCTGTTATTAGTGAGGTTGTGCAGATTGCCACAGTTATTTCACTGGTTTTCGCTGTTATTAGTGAGGCTTTGCAGATTGTGACTGTTATTTCAGTGGTTTTCGCTGTTATTAGTGAGGTTGTGCAGATTGCCACAGTTATTTCAGTGGTTTTCGCTGTTATTAGTGAGGCTTTGCAGATTGTGACTGTTATTTCAGTGGTTTTCGCTGTTATTAGTGAGGTTGTGCAGATTGCCACAGTTATTTCACTGGTTTTCGCTGTTATTAGTGAGGCTTTGCAGATTGTGACTGTTATTTCAGTGGTTTTCGCTGTTATTAGTGAGGTTGTGCAGATTGCCACAGTTATTTCACTGGTTTTCGCTGTTATTAGTGAGGCTTTGCAGATTGTGACTGTTATTTCAGTGGTTTTCGCTGTTATTAGTGAGGTTGTGCAGATTGCCACAGTTATTTCACTGGTTTTCGCTGTTATTAGTGAGGCTTTGCAGATTGTGACTGTTATTTCAGTGGTTTTCGCTGTTATTAGTGAGGTTGTGCAGATTGCCACAGTTATTTCACTGGTTTTCGCTGTTATTAGTGAGGCTTTGCAGATTGTGACTGTTATTTCAGTGGTTTTCGCTGTTATTAGTGAGGTTGTGCAGATTGCCACAGTTATTTCACTGGTTTTCGCTGTTATTAGTGAGGCTTTGCAGATTGTGACTGTTATTTCAGTGGTTTTCGCTGTTATTAGTGAGGTTGTGCAGATTGCCACAGTTATTTCACTGGTTTTCGCTGTTATTAGTGAGGCTTTGCAGATTGTGACTGTTATTTCAGTGGTTTTCGCTGTTATTAGTGAGGTTGTGCAGATTGCCACAGTTATTTCACTGGTTTTCGCTGTTATTAGTGAGGCTTTGCAGATTGTGACTGTTATTTCAGTGGTTTTCGCTGTTATTAGTGAGGTTGTGCAGATTGCCACAGTTATTTCACTGGTTTTCGCTGTTATAAGTGAGGCTTTGCAGATTGTGACTGTTATTTCAGTGGTTTTCGCTGTTATTAGTGAGGTTGTGCAGATTGCCACAGTTATTTCACTGGTTTTCGCTGTTATAAGTGAGGCTTTGCAGATTGTGACTGTTATTTCAGTGGTTTTCGCTGTTATTAGTGAGGTTGTGCAGATTGCCACAGTTATTTCAGTGGTTTTCGCTGTTATTAGTGAGGCTTTGCAGATTGTGACTGTTATTTCAGTGGTTTTCGCTGTTATTAGTGAGGTTGTGCAGATTGCCACAGTTATTTCAGTGGTTTTCGCTGTCATTAGTGAGGCTTTGCAGATTGTGACTGTTATTTCAGTGGTTTTCGCTGTTATTAGTGAGGCTTTGCAGATTGTGACTGTTATTTCAGTGGTTTTCGCTGTTATTAGTGAGGTTGTGCAGATTGCCACAGTTATTTCAGTGGTTTTCGCTGTCATTAGTGAGGCTTTGCAGATTGTGACTGTTATTTCAGTGGTTTTCGCTGTTATTAGTGAGGCTTTGCAGATTGTGACTGTTATTTCAGTGGTTTTCGCTGTTATTAGTGAGGTTGTGCAGATTGCCACAGTTATTTCACTGGTTTTCGCTGTTATTAGTGAGGCTTTGCAGATTGTGACTGTTATTTCAGTGGTTTTCGCTGTTATTAGTGAGGTTGTGCAGATTGCCACAGTTATTTCACTGGTTTTCGCTGTTATTAGTGAGGCTTTGCAGATTGTGACTGTTATTTCAGTGGTTTTCGCTGTTATTAGTGAGGTTGTGCAGATTGCCACAGTTATTTCACTGGTTTTCGCTGTTATTAGTGAGGCTTTGCAGATTGTGACTGTTATTTCAGTGGTTTTCGCTGTTATTAGTGAGGTTGTGCAGATTGCCACAGTTATTTCACTGGTTTTCGCTGTTATTAGTGAGGCTTTGCAGATTGTGACTGTTATTTCAGTGGTTTTCGCTGTTATTAGTGAGGTTGTGCAGATTGCCACAGTTATTTCAGTGGTTTTCGCTGTTATTAGTGAGGCTTTGCAGATTGTGACTGTTATTTCAGTGGTTTTCGCTGTTATTAGTGAGGTTGTGCAGATTGCCACAGTTATTTCACTGGTTTTCGCTGTTATTAGTGAGGCTTTGCAGATTGTGACTGTTATTTCAGTGGTTTTCGCTGTTATTAGTGAGGTTGTGCAGATTGCCACAATTATTTCACTGGTTTTCACTGTTATTAGTAAGGCTTTGCAGATTGTGACTGTTATTTCAGTGGTTTTCGCTGTTATTAGTGAGGTTGTGCAGATTGCCACAGTTATTTCAGTGGTTTTCGCTGTTATTAGTGAGGCTTTGCAGATTGTGACTGTTATTTCAGTGGTTTTCGCTGTTATTAGTGAGGTTGTGCAGATTGCCACAGTTATTTCACTGGTTTTCGCTGTTATTAGTGAGGCTTTGCAGATTGTGACTGTTATTTCAGTGGTTTTCGCTGTTATTAGTGAGGTTGTGCAGATTGTGACTGTTATTTCAGTGGTTTTCGCTGTTATTAGTGAGGTTGTGCAGATTGCCACAGTTATTTCACTGGTTTTCGCTGTTATTAGTGAGGCTTTGCAGATTGTGACTGTTATTTCAGTGGTTTTTGCTGTTATTAGTGAGGTTGTGCAGATTTCCACAGTTATTTCACTGGTTTTCGCTGTTATTAGTGAGGCTTTGCAGATTGTGACTGTTATTTCAGTGGTTTTCGCTGTTATTAGTGAGGTTGTGCAGATTGCCACAGTTATTTCAGTGGTTTTCGCTGTTATTAGTGAGGCTTTGCAGATTGTGACTGTTATTTCAGTGGTTTTCGCTGTTATTAGTGAGGTTGTGCAGATTGCCACAGTTATTTCACTGGTTTTCGCTGTTATAAGTGAGGCTTTGCAGATTGTGACTGTTATTTCAGTGGTTTTCGCTGTTATTAGTGAGGTTGTGCAGATTGCCACAGTTATTTCACTGGTTTTCGCTGTTATTAGTGAGGCTTTGCAGATTGTGACTGTTATTTCAGTGGTTTTCGCTGTTATTAGTGAGGTTGTGCAGATTGCCACAGTTATTTCACTGGTTTTCGCTGTTATTAGTGAGGCTTTGCAGATTGTGACTGTTATTTCAGTGGTTTTCGCTGTTATTAGTGAGGTTGTGCAGATTGCCACAGTTATTTCAGTGGTTTTCGCTGTTATTAGTGAGGCTTTGCAGATTGTGACTGTTATTTCAGTGGTTTTCGCTGTTATTAGTGAGGTTGTGCAGATTGCTACAGTTATTTCAGTGGTTTTCGCTGTTATTAGTGAGGCTTTGCAGATTGTGACTGTTATTTCAGTGGTTTTCGCTGTTATTAGTGAGGTTGTGCAGATTGCCACAGTTATTTCAGTGGTTTTCGCTTTTATTAGTGAGGCTTTGCAGATTGTGACTGTTATTTCAGTGGTTTTCGCTGTTATTAGTGAGGCTTTGCAGATTGTGACTGTTATTTCAGTGGTTTTCGCTGTTATTAGTGAGGTTGTGCAGATTGCCACAGTTATTTCACTGGTTTTCGCTGTTATTAGTGAGGCTTTGCAGATTGTGACTGTTATTTCAGTGGTTTTCGCTGTTATTAGTGAGGTTGTGCAGATTGCCACAGTTATTTCACTGGTTTTCGCTGTTATTAGTGAGGCTTTGCAGATTGTGACTGTTATTTCAGTGGTTTTCGCTGTTATTAGTGAGGTTGTGCAGATTGCCACAGTTATTTCACTGGTTTTCGCTGTTATAAGTGAGGCTTTGCAGATTGTGACTGTTATTTCAGTGGTTTTCGCTGTTATTAGTGAGGTTGTGCAGATTGCCACAGTTATTTCACTGGTTTTCGCTGTTATAAGTGAGGCTTTGCAGATTGTGACTGTTATTTCAGTGGTTTTCGCTGTTATTAGTGAGGTTGTGCAGATTGCCACAGTTATTTCACTGGTTTTCGCTGTTATAAGTGAGGCTTTGCAGATTGTGACTGTTATTTCAGTGGTTTTCGCTGTTATTAGTGAGGTTGTGCAGATTGCCACAGTTATTTCACTGGTTTTCGCTGTTATGAGTGAGGCTTTGCAGATTGTGACTGTTATTTCAGTGGTTTTCGCTGTTATTAGTGAGGTTGTGCAGATTGCCACAGTTATTTCAGTGGTTTTCGCTGTTATTAGTGAGGCTTTGCAGATTGTGACTGTTATTTCAGTGGTTTTCGCTGTTATTAGTGAGGTTGTGCAGATTGCCACAGTTATTTCACTGGTTTTCGCTGTTATTAGTGAGGCTTTGCAGATTGTGACTGTTATTTCAGTGGTTTTCGCTGTTATTAGTGAGGTTGTGCAGATTGCCACAGTTATTTCAGTGGTTTTCGCTGTTATTAGTGAGGCTTTGCAGATTGTGACTGTTATTTCAGTGGTTTTCGCTGTTATTAGTGAGGTTGTGCAGATTGCCACAGTTATTTCACTGGTTTTCGCTGTTATTAGTGAGGCTTTGCAGATTGTGACTGTTATTTCAGTGGTTTTCGCTGTTATTAGTGAGGTTGTGCAGATTGCCACAGTTATTTCACTGGTTTTCGCTGTTATTAGTGAGGCTTTGCAGATTGTGACTGTCATTTCAGTGGTTTTCGCTGTTATTAGTGAGGTTGTGCAGATTGCCACAGTTATTTCAGTGGTTTTCGCTGTTATTAGTGAGGCTTTGCAGATTGTGACTGTTATTTCAGTGGTTTTCGCTGTTATTAGTGAGGTTGTGCAGATTGCCACAGTTATATCACTGGTTTTCGCTGTTATTAGTGAGGCTTTGCAGATTGTGACTGTTATTTCAGTGGTTTTCGCTGTTATTAGTGAGATTGTGCAGATTGCCACAGTTATTTCACTGGTTTTCGCTGTTATTAGTGAGGCTTTGCAGATTGTGACTGTTATTTCAGTGGTTTTCGCTGTTATTAGTGAGGTTGTGCAGATTGCCACAGTTATTTCACTGGTTTTCGCTGTTATAAGTGAGGCTTTGCAGATTGTGACTGTTATTTCAGTGGTTTTCGCTGTTATTAGTGAGGTTGTGCAGATTGCCACAGTTATTTTACTGGTTTTCGCTGTTATGAGTGAGGCTTTGCAGATTGTGACTGTTATTTCAGTGGTTTTCGCTGTTATTAGTGAGGTTGTGCAGATTGCCACAGTTATTTCACTGGTTTTCGCTGTTATTAGTGAGGCTTTGCAGATTGTGACTGTTATTTCAGTGGTTTTCGCTGTTATTAGTGAGGTTGTGCAGATTGCCACAGTTATTTCACTGGTTTTCGCTGTTATAAGTGAGGCTTTGCAGATTGTGACTGTTATTTCAGTGGTTTTCGCTGTTATTAGTGAGGTTGTGCAGATTGCCACAGTTATTTCACTGGTTTTCGCTGTTATTAGTGAGGCTTTGCAGATTGTGACTGTTATTTCAGTGGTTTTCGCTGTTATTAGTGAGGTTGTGCAGATTGCAACAGTTATTTCAGTGGTTTTCGCTGTTATTAGTGAGGCTTTGCAGATTGTGACTGTTATTTCAGTGGTTTTCGCTGTTATTAGTGAGGTTGTGCAGATTGCCACAGTTATTTCAGTGGTTTTCGCTGTTATTAGTGAGGCTTTGCAGATTGTGACTGTTATTTCAGTGGTTTTCGCTGTTATTAGTGAGGTTGTGCAGATTGCCACAGTTATTTCACTGGTTTTCGCTGTTATTAGTGAGGCTTTGCAGATTGTGACTGTTATTTCAGTGGTTTTCGCTGTTATTAGTGAGGTTGTGCAGATTGCCACAGTTATTTCAGTGGTTTTCGCTGTTATTAGTGAGGCTTTGCAGATTGTGACTGTTATTTCAGTGGTTTTCGCTGTTATTAGTGAGGTTGTGCAGATTGCCACAGTTATTTCACTGGTTTTCGCTGTTATTAGTGAGGCTTTGCAGATTGTGACTGTTATTTCAGTGGTTTTCGCTGTTATTAGTGAGGTTGTGCAGATTGCCACAGTTATTTCACTGGTTTTCGCTGTTATTAGTGAGGCTTTGCAGATTGTGACTGTCATTTCAGTGGTTTTCGCTGTTATTAGTGAGGTTGTGCAGATTGCCACAGTTATTTCAGTGGTTTTCGCCGTTATTAGTGAGGCTTTGCAGATTGTGACTGTTATTTCAGTGGTTTTCGCTGTTATTAGTGAGGTTGTGCAGATTGCCACAGTTATATCACTGGTTTTCGCTGTTATTAGTGAGGCTTTGCAGATTGTGACTGTTATTTCAGTGGTTTTCGCTGTTATTAGTGAGATTGTGCAGATTGCCACAGTTATTTCACTGGTTTTCGCTGTTATTAGTGAGGCTTTGCAGATTGTGACTGTTATTTCAGTGGTTTTCGCTGTTATTAGTGAGGTTGTGCAGATTGCCACAGTTATATCACTGGTTTTCGCTGTTATAAGTGAGGCTTTGCAGATTGTGACTGTTATTTCAGTGGTTTTCGCTGTTATTAGTGAGGTTGTGCAGATTGCCACAGTTATTTCACTGGTTTTCGCTGTTATGAGTGAGGCTTTGCAGATTGTGACTGTTATTTCAGTGGTTTTCGCTGTTATTAGTGAGGTTGTGCAGATTGCCACAGTTATTTCACTGGTTTTCGCTGTTATTAGTGAGGCTTTGCAGATTGTGACTGTTATTTCAGTGGTTTTCGCTGTTATTAGTGAGGTTGTGCAGATTGCCACAGTTATTTCACTGGTTTTCGCTGTTATAAGTGAGGCTTTGCAGATTGTGACTGTTATTTCAGTGGTTTTCGCTGTTATTAGTGAGGTTGTGCAGATTGCCACAGTTATTTCAGTGGTTTTCGCTGTTATTAGTGAGGCTTTGCAGATTGTGACTGTTATTTCAGTGGTTTTCGCTGTTATTAGTGAGGTTGTGCAGATTGCCACAGTTATTTCACTGGTTTTCGCTGTTATTAGTGAGGCTTTGCAGATTGTGACTGTTATTTCAGTGGTTTTCGCTGTTATTATTGAGGTTGTGCAGATTGCCACAGTTATTTCACTGGTTTTCGCTGTTATTAGTGAGGCTTTGCAGATTGTGACTGTTATTTCAGTGGTTTTCGCTGTTATTAGTGAGGTTGTGCAGATTGCCACAGTTATTTCACTGGTTTTCGCTGTTATTAGTGAGGCTTTGCAGATTGTGACTGTTATTTCAGTGGTTTTCGCTGTTATTAGTGAGGTTGTGCAGATTGCCACAGTTATTTCAGTGGTTTTCGCTGTTATTAGTGAGGCTTTGCATATTGTGACTGTTATTTCAGTGGTTTTCGCTGTTATTAGTGAGGTTGTGCAGATTGCCACAGTTATTTCACTGGTTTTCGCTGTTATTAGTGAGGCTTTGCAGATTGTGACTGTTATTTCAGTGGTTTTCGCTGTTATTAGTGAGGTTGTGCAGATTGCCACAGTTATTTCACTGGTTTTCGCTGTTATTAGTGAGGCTTTGCAGATTGTGACTGTTATTTCAGTGGTTTTCGCTGTTATTAGTGAGGTTGTGCAGATTGCCACAGTTATTTCACTGGTTTTCGCTGTTATTAGTAAGGCTTTGCAGATTGTGACTGTTATTTCAGTGGTTTTCGCTGTTATTAGTGAGGTTGTGCAGATTGCCACAGTTATTTCAGTGGTTTTCGCTGTTATTAGTGAGGCTTTGCAGATTGTGACTGTTATTTCAGTGGTTTTCGCTGTTATTAGTGAGGTTGTGCAGATTGCCACAGTTATTTCACTGGTTTTCGCTGTTATTAGTGAGGCTTTGCAGATTGTGACTGTTATTTCAGTGGTTTTCGCTGTTATTAGTGAGGTTGTGCAGATTTCCACAGTTATTTCAGTGGTTTTCGCTGTTATTAGTGAGGCTTTGCAGATTGTGACTGTTATTTCAGTGGTTTTCGCTGTTATTAGTGAGGTTGTGCAGATTGCCACAGTTATTTCACTGGTTTTCGCTGTTATTAGTGAGGCTTTGCAGATTGTGACTGTTATTTCAGTGGTTTTCGCTGTTATTAGTGAGGTTGTGCAGATTGCCACAGTTATTTCAGTGGTTTTCGCTGTTATTAGTGAGGCTTTGCAGATTGTGACTGTTATTTCAGTGGTTTTCGCTGTTATTAGTGAGGTTGTGCAGATTGCCACAGTTATTTCAGTGGTTTTCGCTGTTATTAGTGAGGCTTTGCAGATTGTGACTGTTATTTCAGTGGTTTTCGCTGTTATTAGTGAGGTTGTGCAGATTGCCACAGTTATTTCACTGGTTTTCGCTGTTATTAGTGAGGCTTTGCAGATTGTGACTGTTATTTCAGTGGTTTTCGCTGTTATTAGTGAGGTTGTGCAGATTGCCACAGTTATTTCACTGGTTTTCGCTGTTATTAGTGAGGCTTTGCAGATTGTGACTGTTATTTCAGTGGTTTTCGCTGTTATTAGTGAGGTTGTGCAGATTGCCACAGTTATTTCACTGGTTTTCGCTGTTATAAGTGAGGCTTTGCAGATTGTGACTGTTATTTCAGTGGTTTTCGCTGTTATTAGTGAGGTTGTGCAGATTGCCACAGTTATTTCACTGGTTTTCGCTGTTATAAGTGAGGCTTTGCAGATTGTGACTGTTATTTCAGTGGTTTTCGCTGTTATTAGTGAGGTTGTGCAGATTGCCACAGTTATTTCACTGGTTTTCGCTGTTATTAGTGAGGCTTTGCAGATTGTGACTGTTATTTCAGTGGTTTTCGCTGTTATT
This sequence comes from Chrysops caecutiens, assembly GCA_963971475.1. Taxonomy (NCBI): domain Eukaryota; kingdom Metazoa; phylum Arthropoda; class Insecta; order Diptera; family Tabanidae; genus Chrysops; species Chrysops caecutiens. The sequence goes on along the minus strand of CAXASF010000926.1, from coordinate 47,842 downwards.
AGTGAGGTTGTGCAGATTGCCACAGTTATTTCAGTGGTTTTCGCTGTTATTAGTGAGGCTTTGCAGATTGTGACTGTTATTTCAGTGGTTTTCGCTGTTATTAGTGAGGTTGTGCAGATTGCCACAGTTATTTCACTGGTTTTCGCTGTTATTAGTGAGGCTTTGCAGATTGTGACTGTTATTTCAGTGGTTTTCGCTGTTATTAGTGAGGTTGTGCAGATTGCCACAGTTATTTCACTGGTTTTCGCTGTTATTAGTGAGGCTTTGCAGATTGTGACTGTTATTTCAGTGGTTTTCGCTGTTATTAGTGAGGTTGTGCAGATTGCCACAGTTATTTCACTGGTTTTCGCTGTTATTAGTGAGGCTTTGCAGATTGTGACTGTTATTTCAGTGGTTTTCGCTGTTATTAGTGAGGTTGTGCAGATTGCCACAGTTATTTCACTGGTTTTCGCTGTTATTAGTGAGGCTTTGCAGATTGTGACTGTTATTTCAGTGGTTTTCGCTGTTATTAGTGAGGTTGTGCAGATTGCCACAGTTATTTCACTGGTTTTCGCTGTTATTAGTGAGGCTTTGCAGATTGTGACTGTTATTTCAGTGGTTTTCGCTGTTATTAGTGAGGTTGTGCAGATTGCCACAGTTATTTCACGTGGTTTTCGCTGTTATTAGTGAGGCTTTGCAGATTGTGACTGTTATTTCAGTGGTTTTCGCTGTTATTAGTGAGGTTGTGCAGATTGCCACAGTTTATTTCACTGGTTTTCGCTGTTATAAGTGAGGCTTTGCAGATTGTGACTGTTATTTCAGTGGTTTTCGCTGTTATTAGTGAGGTTGTGCAGATTGCCACAGTTATTTCACTGGTTTTCGCTGTTATTAGTGAGGCTTTGCAGATTGTGACTGTTATTTCAGTGGTTTTCGCTGTTATTAGTGAGGCTTTGCAGATTGTGACTGTTATTTCAGTGGTTTTCGCTGTTATTAGTGAGGTTGTGCAGATTGCCACAGTTATTTCAGTGGTTTTCGCTGTTATTAGTGAGGCTTTGCAGATTGTGACTGTTATTTCAGTGGTTTTCGCTGTTATTAGTGAGGTTGTGCAGATTGCCACAGTTATTTCACTGGTTTTCGCTGTTATTAAGTGAGGCTTTGCAGATTGTGACTGTTATTTCAGTGGTTTTCGCTGTTATTAGTGAGGTTGTGCAGATTGCCACAGTTATTTCACTGGTTTTCGCTGTTATTAGTGAGGCTTTGCAGATTGTGACTGTTATTTCAGTGGTTTTCGCTGTTATTAGTGAGATTGTGCAGATTGCCACAGTTATTTCAGTGGTTTTCGCTGTTATTAGTGAGGCTTTGCAGATTGTGACTGTTATTTCAGTGGTTTTCGCTGTTATTAGTGAGGCTTTGCATATTGTGACTGTTATTTCAGTGGTTTTCGCTGTTATTAGTGAGGTTGTGCAGATTGCCACAGTTATTTCACTGGTTTTCGCTGTTATTAGTGAGGCTTTGCAGATTGTGACTGTTATTTCAAGTGATTTTCGCTGTTATTAGTGAGATTGTGCAGATTGCCACAGTTATTTCACTGGTTTTCGCTGTTATTAGTGAGGCTTTGCAGATTGTGACTGTTATTTCAGTGGTTTTCGCTGTTATTAGTGAGATTGTGCAGATTGCCACAGTTATTTAACTGGTTTTCGCTGTTATTAGTGAGGCTTTGCAGATTGTGACTGTTATTTCAGTGGTTTTCGCTGTTATTAGTGAGGTTGTGCAGATTGCCACAGTTATTTCACTGGTTTTCGCTGTTATTAGTGAGGCTTTGCAGATTGTGACTGTTATTTCAGTGGTTTTCGCTGTTATTAGTGAGGTTGTGCAGATTGCCACAGTTATTTCACTGGTTTTCGCAGTTATAAGTGAGGCTTTGCAGATTGTGACTGTTATTTCAGTGGTTTTCGCTGTTATTAGTGAGGTTGTGCAGATTGCCACAGTTATTTCACTGGTTTTCGCTGTTATAAGTGAGGCTTTGCAGATTGTGACTGTTATTTCAGTGGTTTTCGCTGTTATTAGTGAGGTTGTGCAGATTGCCACAGTTATTTCACAGGTTTTCGCTGTTATAAGTGAGGCTTTGCAGATTGTGACTGTTATTTCAGTGGTTTTCGCTGTTATTAGTGAGATTGTGCAGATTGCCACAGTTATTTCACTGGTTTTCGCTGTTATTAGTGAGGCTTTGCAGATTGTGACTGTTATTTCAGTGGTTTTCGCTGTTATTAGTGAGGTTGTGCAGATTGCCACAGTTATTTCACTGGTTTTCGCTGTTATAAGTGAGGCTTTGCAGATTGTGACTGTTATTTCAGTGGTTTTCGCTGTTATTAGTGAGGTTGTGCAGATTGCCACAGTTATTTCAGTGGTTTTCGCTGTTATTAGTGAGATTGTGCAGATTGCCACAGTTATTTCACTGGTTTTCGCTGTTATAAGTGAGGCTTTGCAGATTGTGACTGTTATTTCAGTGGTTTTCGCTGTTATTAGTGAGGTTGTGCAGATTGCCACAGTTATTTCACTGGTTTTCGCTGTTATTAGTGAGGCTTTGCAGATTGTGACTGTTATTTCAGTGGTTTTCGCTGTTATTAGTGAGGTTGTGCAGATTGCCACAGTTATTTCACTGGTTTTCGCTGTTATAAGTGAGGCTTTGCAGATTGTGATTGTTATTTCAGTGGTTTTCGCTGTTATTAGTGAGGTTGTGCAGATTGCCACAGTTATTTCACTGGTTTTCGCTGTTATTAGTGAGGCTTTGCAGCTTGTGACTGTTATTTCAGTGGTTTTCGCTGTTATTAGTGAGGTTGTGCAGATTGCCACAGTTATTTCACTGGTTTTCGCTGTTATAAGTGAGGCTTTGCAGATTGTGACTGTTATTTCAGTGGTTTTCGCTGTTATTAGTGAGGTTGTGCAGATTGCCACAGTTATTTCACTGGTTTTCGCTGTTATTAGTGAGGCTTTGCAGATTGTGACTGTTATTTCAGTGGTTTTCGCTGTTATTAGTGAGGTTGTGCAGATTGCCACAGTTATTTCACTGGTTTTCGCTGTTATAAGTGAGGCTTTGCAGATTGTGACTGTTATTTCAGTGGTTTTCGCTGTTATTAGTGAGGTTGTGCAGATTGCCACAGTTATTTCACTGGTTTTCGCTGTTATAAGTGAGGCTTTGCAGATTGTGACTGTTATTTCAGTGGTTTTCGCTGTTATTAGTGAGGTTGTGCAGATTGCCACAGTTATTTCACTGGTTTTCGCTGTTATTAGTGAGGCTTTGCAGATTGTGACTGTTATTTCAGTGGTTTTCGCTGTTATTAGTGAGGTTGTGCAGATTGCCACAGTTATTTCACTGGTTTTCGCTGTTATTAGTGAGGCTTTGCAGATTGTGACTGTTATTTCAGTGGTTTTCGCTGTTATTAGTGAGGCTTTGCAGATTGTGACTGTTATTTCAGTGGTTTTCGCTGTTATTAGTGAGGTTGTGCAGATTGCCACAGTTATTTCACTGGTTTTCGCCTTTATTAGTGAGGCTTTGCAGATTGTGACTGTTATTTCAGTGGTTTTCGCTGTTATTAGTGAGGTTGTGCAGATTGCCACAGTTATTTCACTGGTTTTCGCTGTTATTAGTGAGGCTTTGCAGATTGTGACTGTTATTTCAGTGGTTTTCGCTGTTATTAGTGAGGTTGTGCAGATTGCCACAGTTATTTCACTGGTTTTCGCTGTTATAAGTGAGGCTTTGCAGATTGTGACTGTTATTTCAGTGGTTTTCGCTGTTATTAGTGAGGTTGTGCAGATTGCCACAGTTATTTCAGTGGTTTTCGCTGTTATTAGTGAGGCTTTGCAGATTCTGACTGTTATTTCAGTGGTTTTCGCTGTTATTAGTGAGGTTGTGCAGATTGCCACAGTTATTTCACTGGTTTTCGCTGTTATAAGTGAGGCTTTGCAGATTGTGACTGTTATTTCAGTGGTTTTCGCTGTTATTAGTGAGGTTGTGCAGATTGCCACAGTTATTTCACTGGTTTTCGCTGTTATAAGTGAGGCTTTGCAGATTGTGACTGTTATTTCAGTGGTTTTCGCTGTTATTAGTGAGATTGTGCAGATTGCCACAGTTATTTCACTGGTTTTCGCTGTTATTAGTGAGGCTTTGCAGATTGTGACTGTTATTTCAGTGGTTTTCGTGACTGTTATTTCAGTGGTTTTCGCTGTTATAAGTGAGATTGTGCAGATTGCCACAGTTATTTCACTGGTTTTCGCTGTTATTAGTGAGGCTTTGCAGATTGTGACTGTTATTTCAGTGGTTTTCGCTGTTATTAGTGAGGTTGTGCAGATTGCCACAGTTATTTCACTGGTTTTCGCTGTTATTAGTGACGCTTTGCAGATTGTGACTGTTATTTCAGTGGTTTTCGCTGTTATTAGTGAGGTTGTGCAGATTGCCACAGTTATTTCACTGGTTTTCGCTGTTATTAGTGAGGCTTTGCAGATTGTGACTGTTATTTCAGTGGTTTTCGCTGTTATTAGTGAGGTTGTGCAGATTGCCACAGTTATTTCACTGGTTTTCGCTGTTATTAGTGAGGCTTTGCAGATTGTGACTGTTATTTCAGTGGTTTTCGCTGTTATTAGTGAGGTTGTGCAGATTGCCACAGTTATTTCACTGGTTTTCGCTGTTATAAGTGAGGCTTTGCAGATTGTGACTGTTATTTCAGTGGTTTTCGCTGTTATTAGTGAGGTTGTGCAGATTGCCACAGTTATTTCACTGGTTTTCGCTGTTATTAGTGAGGCTTTGCAGATTGTGACTGTTATTTCAGTGGTTTTCGCTGTTATTAGTGAGGTTGTGCAGATTGCCACAGTTATTTCACTGGTTTTCGCTGTTATTAGTGAGGCTTTGCAGATTGTGACTGTTATTTCAGTGGTTTTCGCTGTTATTAGTGAGGTTGTGCAGATTGCCACAGTTATTTCACTGGTTTTCGCTGTTATTAGTGAGGCTTTGCAGATTGTGACTGTTATTTCAGTGGTTTTCGCTGTTATTAGTGAGGTTGTGCAGATTGCCACAGTTATTTCACTGGTTTTCGCTGTTATTAGTGAGGCTTTGCAGATTGTGACTGTTATTTCAGTGGTTTTCGCTGTTATTAGTGAGGTTGTGCAGATTGCCACAGTTATTTCACTGGTTTTCGCTGCTATTAGTGAGGCTTTGCAGATTGTGACTGTTATTTCAGTGGTTTTCGCTGTTATTAGTGAGGTTGTGCAGATTGCCACAGTTATTTCAGTGGTTTTCGCTGTTATTAGTGAGGTTGTGCAGATTGCCACAGTTATTTCAGTGGTTTTCGCTGTTATTAGTGAGGTTGTGCAGATTGCCACAGTTATTTCACTGGTTTTCGCTGTTATTAGTGAGGCTTTGCAGATTGTGACTGTTATTTCAGTGGTTTTCGCTGTTATTAGTGAGGTTGTGCAGATTGCCACAGTTATTTCAGTGGTTTTCGCTGTTATTAGTGAGGCTTTGCAGATTGTGACTGTTATTTCAGTGGTTTTCGCTGTTATTAGTGAGGTTGTGCAGATTGCCACAGTTATTTCACTGGTTTTCGCTGTTATTAGTGAGGCTTTGCAGATTGTGACTGTTATTTCAGTGGTTTTCGCTGTTATTAGTGAGGTTGTGCAGATTGCCACAGTTATTTCAGTGGTTTTCGCTGTTATTAGTGAGGCTTTGCAGATTGTGACTGTTATTTCAGTGGTTTTCGCTGTTATTAGTGAGGCTTTGCAGATTGTGACTGTTATTTCAGTGGTTTTCGCTGTTATTAGTGAGGTTGTGCAGATTGCCACAGTTATTTCACTGGTTTTCGCTGTTATTAGTGAGGCTTTGCAGATTGTGACTGTTATTTCAGTGGTTTTCGCTGTTATTAGTGAGGTTGTGCAGATTGCCACAGTTATTTCAGTGGTTTTCGCTGTTATTAGTGAGGCTTTGCAGATTGTGACTGTTATTTCAGTGGTTTTCGCTGTTATTAGTGAGGTTGTGCAGATTGCCACAGTTATTTCACTGGTTTTCGCTGTTATTAGTGAGGCTTTGCAGATTGTGACTGTTATTTCAGTGGTTTTCGCTGTTATTAGTGAGGTTGTGCAGATTGCCACAGTTATTTCAGTGGTTTTCGCTGTTATTAGTGAGGCTTTGCAGATTGTGACTGTTATTTCAGTGGTTTTCGCTGTTATTAGTGAGGTTGTGCAGATTGCCACAGTTATTTCACTGGTTTTCGCTGTTATTAGTGAGGCTTTGCAGATTGTGACTGTTATTTCAGTGGTTTTCGCTGTTATTAGTGAGGTTGTGCAGATTGCCACAGTTATTTCACTGGTTTTCGCTGTTATTAGTGAGGCTTTGCAGATTGTGACTGTTATTTCAGTGGTTTTCGCTGTTATTAGTGAGGTTGTGCAGATTGCCACAGTTATTTCACTGGTTTTCGCTGTTATAAGTGAGGCTTTGCAGATTGTGACTGTTATTTCAGTGGTTTTCGCTGTTATTAGTGAGGTTGTGCAGATTGCCACAGTTATTTCAGTGGTTTTCGCTGTTATTAGTGAGGCTTTGCAGATTGTGACTGTTATTTCAGTGGTTTTCGCTGTTATTAGTGAGGTTGTGCAGATTGCCACAGTTATTTCACTGGTTTTCGCTGTTATTAGTGAGGCTTTGCAGATTGTGACTGTTATTTCAGTGGTTTTCGCTGTTATTAGTGAGGTTGTGCAGATTGCCACAGTTATTTCACTGGTTTTCGCTGTTATTAGTGAGGCTTTGCAGATTGTGACTGTTATTTCAGTGGTTTTCGCTGTTATTAGTGAGGTTGTGCAGATTGCCACAGTTATTTCACTGGTTTTCGCTGTTATTAGTGAGGCTTTGCAGATTGTGACTGTTATTTCAGTGGTTTTCGCTGTTATTAGTGAGGTTGTGCAGATTGCCACAGTTATTTCACTGGTTTTCGCTGTTATTAGTGAGGCTTTGCAGATTGTGACTGTTATTTCAGTGGTTTTCGCTGTTATTAGTGAGGCTTTGCAGATTGTGACTGTTATTTCAGTGGTTTTCGCTGTTATTAGTGAGGTTGTGCAGATTGCCACAGTTATTTCACTGGTTTTCGCTGTTATTAGTGAGGCTTTGCAGATTGTGACTGTTATTTCAGTGGTTTTCGCTGTTATTAGTGAGGTTGTGCAGATTGCCACAGTTATTTCACTGGTTTTCGCTGTTATTAGTGAGGCTTTGCAGATTGTGACTGTTATTTCAGTGGTTTTCGCTGTTATTAGTGAGGTTGTGCAGATTGCCACAGTTATTTCACTGGTTTTCGCTGTTATAAGTGAGGCTTTGCAGATTGTGACTGTTATTTCAGTGGTTTTCGCTGTTATTAGTGAGGTTGTGCAGATTGCCACAGTTATTTCACTGGTTTTCGCTGTTATTAGTGAGGCTTTGCAGATTGTGACTGTTATTTCAGTGGTTTTCGCTGTTATTAGTGAGGTTGTGCAGATTGCCACAGTTATTTCACTGGTTTTCGCTGTTATAAGTGAGGCTTTGCAGATTGTGACTGTTATTTCAGTGGTTTTCGCTGTTATTAGTGAGGTTGTGCAGATTGCCACAGTTATTTCACTGGTTTTCGCTGTTATAAGTGAGGCTTTGCAGATTGTGACTGTTATTTCAGTGGTTTTCGCTGTTATTAGTGAGGTTGTGCAGATTGCCACAGTTATTTCACTGGTTTTCGCTGTTATTAGTGAGGCTTTGCAGATTGTGACTGTTATTTCAGTGGTTTTCGCTGTTATTAGTGAGGTTGTGCAGATTGCCACAGTTATTTCACTGGTTTTCGCTGTTATTAGTGAGGCTTTGCAGATTGTGACTGTTATTTCAGTGGTTTTCGCTGTTATTAGTGAGGTTGTGCAGATTGCCACAGTTATTTCACTGGTTTTCGCTGTTATTAGTGAGGCTTTGCAGATTGTGACTGTTATTTCAGTGGTTTTCGCTGTTATCTAGTGAGGTTGTGCAGATTGCCACAGTTATTTCACTGGTTTTCGCTGTTATTAGTGAGGCTTTGCAGATTGTGACTGTTATTTCAGTGGTTTTCGCTGTTATTAGTGAGGTTGTGCAGATTGCCACAGTTATTTCACTGGTTTTCGCTGTTATTAGTGAGGCTTTGCAGATTGTGACTGTTATTTCAGTGGTTTTCGCTTTATTAGTGAGGTTGTGCAGATTGCCACAGTTATTTCACTGGTTTTCGCTGTTATAAGTGAGGCTTTGCAGATTGTGACTGTTATTTCAGTGGTTTTCGCTGTTATTAGTGAGGTTGTGCAGATTTCCACAGTTATTTCACTGGTTTTCGCTGTTATTAGTGAGGCTTTGCAGATTGTGACTGTTATTTCAGTGGTTTTCGCTGTTATTAGTGAGGTTGTGCAGATTGCCACAGTTATTTCACTGGTTTTCGCTGTTATAAGTGAGGCTTTGCAGATTGTGACTGTTATTTCAGTGGTTTTCGCTGTTATTAGTGAGGTTGTGCAGATTGCCACAGTTATTTCAGTGGTTTTCGCTGTTATAAGTGAGGCTTTGCAGATTGTGACTGTTATTTCAGTGGTTTTCGCTGTTATTAGTGAGGTTGTGCAGATTGCCACAGTTACTTCACTGGTTTTCGCTGTTATTAGTGAGGCTTTGCAGATTGTGACTGTTATTTCAGTGGTTTTCGCTGTTATTAGTGAGGTTGTGCAGATTGCCACAGTTATTTCACTGGTTTTCGCTGTTATTAGTGAGGCTTTGCAGATTGTGACTGTTATTTCAGTGGTTTTCGCTGTTATTAGTGAGGTTGTGCAGATTGCCACAGTTATTTCACTGGTTTTCGCTGTTATAAGTGAGGCTTTGCAGATTGTGACTGTTATTTCAGTGGTTTTCGCTGTTATTAGTGAGTTGTGCAGATTGCCACAGTTTTTTCACTGGTTTTCGCTGTTATTAGTGAGGCTTTGCAGATTGTGACTGTTATTTCAGTGGTTTTCGCTGTTATTAGTGAGGTTGTGCAGATTGCCACAGTTATTTCACTGGTTTTCGCTGTTATAAGTGAGGCTTTGCAGATTGTGACTGTTATTTCAGTGGTTTTCGCTGTTATTAGTGAGGTTGTGCAGATTGCCACAGTTATTTCACTGGTTTTCGCTGTTATTAGTGAGGCTTTGCAGATTGTGACTGTTATTTCAGTGGTTTTCGCTGTTATTAGTGAGGTTGTGCAGATTGCCACAGTTATTTCACTGGTTTTCGCTGTTATTAGTGAGGCTTTGCAGACTGTGACTGTTATTTCAGTGGTTTTCGCTGTTATTAGTGAGATTGTGCAGATTGCCACAGTTATTTCAGTGGTTTTCGCTGTTATTAGTGAGGCTTTGCAGATTGTGACTGTTATTTCAGTGGTTTTCGCTGTTATTAGTGAGGTTGTGCAGATTGCCACAGTTATTTCAGTGGTTTTCGCTGTTATAAGTGAGGCTTTGCAGATTGTGACTGTTATTTCAGTGGTTTTCGCTGTTATTAGTGAGATTGTGCAGATTGCCACAGTTATTTCACTGGTTTTCGCTGTTATAAGTGAGGCTTTGCAGATTGTGACTGTTATTTCAGTGGTTTTCGCTGTTATTAGTGAGGCTGTGCAGATTGCCACAGTTATTTCACTGGTTTTCGCTGTTATAGTGAGGCTTTGCAGATTGTGACTGTTATTTCAGTGGTTTTCGCTGTTATTAGTGAGGTTGTGCAGATTGCCACAGTTATTTCACTGGTTTTCGCTGTTATTAGTGAGGCTTTGCAGATTGTGACTGTTATTTCAGTGGTTTTCGCTGTTATTAGTGAGGTTGTGCAGATTGCCACAGTTATTTCACTGGTTTTCGCTCGTTATAAGTGAGGCTTTGCAGATTGTGACTGTTATTTCAGTGGTTTTCGCTGTTATTAGTGAGGTTGTGCAGATTGCCACAGTTATTTCACTGGTTTTCGCTGTTATAAGTGAGGCTTTGCAGATTGTGACTGTTATTTCAGTGGTTTTCGCTGTTATTAGTGAGGTTGTGCAGATTGCCACAGTTATTTCACTGGTTTTCGCTGTTATAAGTGAGGCTTTGCAGATTGTGACTGTTATTTCAGTGGTTTTCGCTGTTATTAGCGAGATTGTGCAGATTGCCACAGTTATTTCACTGGTTTTCGCTGTTATAAGTGAGGCTTTGCAGATTGTGACTGTTATTTCAGTGGTTTTCGCTGTTATTAGTGAGGTTGTGCAGATTGCCACAGTTATTTCACTGGTTTTCGCTGTTATAAGTGAGGCTTTGCAGATTGTGACTGTTATTTCAGTGGTTTTCGCTGTTATTAGTGAGGTTGTGCAGATTGCCACAGTTATTTCACTGGTTTTCGCTGTTATAAGTGAGGCTTTGCAGATTGTGACTGTTATTTCAGTGGTTTTCGCTGTTATTAGTGAGATTGTGCAGATTGCCACAGTTATTTCACTGGTTTTCGCTGTTATAAGTGAGGCTTTGCAGATTGTGACTGTTATTTCAGTGGTTTTCGCTATTATTAGTGAGGTTGTGCAGATTGCCACAGTTATTTCACTGGTTTTCGCTGTTATTAGTGAGGCTTTGCAGATTGTGACTGTTATTTCAGTGGTTTTCGCTGTTATTAGTGAGGTTGTGCAGATTGCCACAGTTATTTCACTGGTTTTCGCTGTTATAAGTGAGGCTTTGCAGATTGTGACTGTTATTTCAGTGGTTTTCGCTGTTATTAGTGAGATTGTGCAGATTGCCACAGTTATTTCACTGGTTTTCGCTGTTATTAGTGAGGCTTTGCAGATTGTGATAGTTATTTCAGTGGTTTTCGCTGTTATTAGTGAGGTTGTGCAGATTGCCACAGTTATTTCACTGGTTTTCGCTGTTATTAGTGAGGCTTTGCAGATTGTGACTGTTATTTCAGTGGTTTTCGCTGTTATTAGTGAGGTTGTGCAGATTGCCACAGTTATTTCACTGGTTTTCGCTGTTATAAGTGAGGCTTTGCAGATTGTGACTGTTATTTCAGTGGTTTTCGCTGTTTTTAGTGAGATTGTGCAGATTGCCACAGTTATTTCACTGGTTTTCGCTGTTATTAGTGAGGCTTTGCAGATTGTGACTGTTATTTCAGTGGTTTTCGCTGTTATTAGTGAGGTTGTGCAGATTGCCACAGTTATTTCACTGGTTTTCGCTGTTATTAGTGAGGCTTTGCAGATTGTGACTGTTATTTCAGTGGTTTTCGCTGTTATTAGTGAGGTTGTGCAGATTGCCACAGTTATTTCACTGGTTTTCGCTGTTATTAGTGAGGCTTTGCAGATTGTGACTGTTATTTCAGTGGTTTTCGCTGTTATTAGTGAGGTTGTGCAGATTGCCACAGTTATTTCACTGGTTTTCGCTGTTATAAGTGAGGCTTTGCAGATTGTGACTGTTATTTCAGTGGTTTTCGCTGTTATTAGTGAGGTTGTGCAGATTGCCACAGTTATTTCACTGGTTTTCGCTGTTATTAGTGAGGCTTTGCAGATTGTGACTGTTATTTCAGTGGTTTTCGCTGTTATTAGTGAGGTTGTGCAGATTGCCACAGTTATTTCACTGGTTTTCGCTGTTATTAGTGAGGCTTTGCAGATTGTGACTGTTATTTCAGTGGTTTTCGCTGTTATTAGTGAGGTTGTGCAGATTGCCACAGTTATTTCACTGGTTTTCGCTGTTATGAGTGAGGCTTTGCAGATTGTGACTGTTATTTCAGTGGTTTTCGCTGTTATTAGTGAGGTTGTGCAGATTGCCACAGTTATTTCACTGGTTTTCGCTGTTATAAGTGAGGCTTTGCAGATTGTGACTGTTATTTCAGTGGTTTTCGCTGTTATTAGTGAGGTTGTGCAGATTGCCACAGTTATTTCACTGGTTTTCGCTGTTATAAGTGAGGCTTTGCAGATTGTGACTGTTATTTCAGTGGTTTTCGCTGTTATTAGTGAGATTGTGCAGATTGCCACAGTTATTTCACTGGTTTTCGCTGTTGTAAGTGAGGCTTTGCAGATTGTGACTGTTATTTCAGTGGTTTTCGCTGTTATTAGTGAGGTTGTGCAGATTGCCACAGTTATTTCACTGGTTTTCGCTGTTATAAGTGAGGCTTTGCAGATTGTGACTGTTATTTCAGTGGTTTTCGCTGTTATTAGTGAGGTTGTGCAGATTGCCACAGTTATTTCACAGGTTTTCGCTGTTATAAGTGAGGCTTTGCAGATTGTGACTGTTATTTCAGTGGTTTTCGCTGTTATTAGTGAGATTGTGCAGATTGCCACAGTTATTTCACTGGTTTTCGCTGTTATAAGTGAGGCTTTGCAGATTGTGACTGTTATTTCAGTGGTTTTCGCTGTTATTAGTGAGGTTGTGCAGATTGCCACAGTTATTTCACTGGTTTTCGCTGTTATTAGTGAGGCTTTGCAGATTGTGACTGTTATTTCAGTGGTTTTCGCTGTTATTAGTGAGATTGTGCAGATTGCCACAGTTATTTCAGTGGTTTTCGCTGTTATTAGTGAGGCTTTGCAGATTGTGACTGTTATTTCAGTGGTTTTCGCTGTTATTAGTGAGGTTGTGCAGATTGCCACAGTTATTTCACTGGTTTTCGCTGTTATGAGTGAGGCTTTGCAGATTGTGACTGTTATTTCAGTGGTTTTCGCTGTTATTAGTGAGGTTGTGCAGATTGCCACAGTTATATTACTGGTTTTCGCTGTTATTAGTGAGGCTTTGCAGATTGTGACTGTTATTTCAGTGGTTTTCGCTGTTATTAGTGAGGTTGTGCAGATTGCCACAGTTATTTCACTGGTTTTCGCTGTTATTAGTGAGGCTTTGCAGATTGTGACTGTTATTTCAGTGGTTTTCGCTGTTATTAGTGAGGTTGTGCAGATTGCCACAGTTATTTCACTGGTTTTCGCTGTTATTAGTGAGGCTTTGCAGATTGTGACTGTTATTTAAGTGGTTTTCGCTGTTATTAGTGAGGTTGTGCAGATTGCCACAGTTATTTCACTGGTTTTCGCTGTTATAAGTGAGGCTTTGCAGATTGTGACTGTTATTTCAGTGGTTTTCGCTGTTATTAGTGAGGTTGTGCAGATTGCCACAGTTATTTCACTGGTTTTCGCTGTTATAAGTGAGGCTTTGCAGATTGTGACTGTTATTTCAGTGGTTTTCGCTGTTATTAGTGAGGTTGTGCAGATTGCCACAGTTATTTCACTGGTTTTCGCTGTTATTAGTGAGGCTTTGCAGATTGTGACTGTTATTTCAGTGGTTTTCGCTGTTATTAGTGAGGTTGTGCAGATTGCCACAGTTATTTCACTGGTTTTCGCTGTTATAAGTGAGGCTTTGCAGATTGTGACTGTTATTTCAGTGGTTTTCGCTGTTATTAGTGAGGTTGTGCAGATTGCCACAGTTATTTCACTGGTTTTCGCTGTTATAAGTGAGGCTTTGCAGATTGTGACTGTTATTTCAGTGGTTTTCGCTGTTATTAGTGAGATTGTGCAGATTTCCACAGTTATTTCACTGGTTTTCGCTGTTATAAGTGAGGCTTTGCAGATTGTGACTGTTATTTCAGTGGTTTTCGCTGTTATTAGTGAGGTTGTGCAGATTGCCACAGTTATTTCACTGGTTTTCGCTGTTATAAGTGAGGCTTTGCAGATTGTGACTGTTATTTCAGTGGTTTTCGCTGTTATTAGTGAGGTTGTGCAGATTGCCACAGTTATTTCACTGGTTTTCGCTGTTATTAGTGAGGCTTTGCAGATTGTGACTGTTATTTCAGTGGTTTTCGCTGTTATTAGTGAGATTGTGCAGATTGCCACAGTTATTTCACTGGTTTTCGATGTTATTAGTGAGGCTTTGCAGATTGTGACTGTTATTTCAGTGGTTTTCGCTGTTATTAGTGAGGTTGTGCAGATTGCCACAGTTATTTCACTGGTTTTCGCTGTTAATAGTGAGGCTTTGCAGATTGTGACTGTTATTTCAGTGGTTTTCGCTGTTATTAGTGAGGTTGTGCAGATTGCCACAGTTATTTCACTGGTTTTCGCTGTTATTAGTGAGGCTTTGCAGATTGTGACTGTTATTTCAGTGGTTTTCGCTGTTATTAGTGAGGTTGTGCAGATTGCCACAGTTATTTCACTGGTTTTCGCTGTTATAAGTGAGGCTTTGCAGATTGTGACTGTTATTTCAGTGGTTTTCGCTGTTATTAGTGAGGTTGTGCAGATTGCCACAGTTATTTCAGTGGTTTTCGCTGTTATTAGTGAGGCTTTGCAGATTGTGACTGTTATTTCAGTGGTTTTCGCTGTTATTAGTGAGGTTGTGCAGATTGCCACAGTTATTTCACTGGTTTTCGCTGTTATTAGTGAGGCTTTGCAGATTGTGACTGTTATTTCAGTGGTTTTCGCTGTTATTAGTGAGGTTGTGCAGATTGCCACAGTTATTTCAGTGGTTTTCGCTGTTATAAGTGAGGCTTTGCAGATTGTGACTGTTATTTCAGTGGTTTTCGCTGTTATTAGTGAGGTTGTGCAGATTGCCACAGTTATTTCGCTGGTTTTCGCTGTTATTAGTGAGGCTTTGCAGATTGTGACTGTTATTTCAGTGGTTTTCGCTGTTATTAGTGAGGTTGTGCAGATTGCCACAGTTATTTCAGTGGTTTTCGCTGTTATTAGTGAGGCTTTGCAGATTGTGACTGTTATTTCAGTGGTTTTCGCTGTTATTAGTGAGGTTGTGCAGATTGCCACAGTTATTTCACTGGTTTTCGCTGTTATTAGTGAGGCTTTGCAGATTGTGACTGTTATTTCAGTGGTTTTCGCTGTTATTAGTGAGGTTGTGCAGATTACCACAGTTATTTCAGTGGTTTTCGCTTTTATTAGTGAGGCTTTGCAGATTGTGACTGTTATTTCAGTGGTTTTCGCTGTTATTAGTGAGGTTGTGCAGATTGCCACAGTTATTTCACTGGTTTTCGCTGTTATTAGTGAGGTTGTGCAGATTGCCACAGTTATTTCACTGGTTTTCGCTGTTATTGTTGAAGAAAATGTTTCAAATTCAAAAATACCCGCCAAGTCAAAAGGGTACTTTAAAATTGGTATCGAATTAATAATCAACGAACGCAACCATGTTAGAGTTGTCAAAAATAGGAAAGGAAATAAACGTGACTGAATTTTTGGCAGAAGTGGTTTTTCATTTAAGTTGGCTCTAAATAGCAAAAGAAACAATAATCTTAGCAGGTTATGGGCCCAGGAACGTTTTTGTTCAATTTAAAGTTTTAGAAAAAGGAAAATTGTGCTCGATTACGATGGATTTGGCGAAGCACATTACGAAGCTCTCAGGTGCGACCGATTGGCCGATTTGGAAAAGAAAAATTAGAGACCTGATTGATTATCACGACGGTGCACTCGACGCGTTGGACGGAAAGATTGTCAAACCGGAACCATTGCAAGATGGTGCCTCAACAGCAGAAATAAAGATGTACAGGGAGCAGAACCACTTTTTTCGTAAAGCCAACAGCTTTGCAAAATCCATGATAACCACTGCGGTCACGGACTCAGTTTACCAGAAGATCATGGATAAGGAAACAGCCCATGATACGTGGCAAGCCTTGAAGAATCAGTTCGAAGCAACAGCAAAGGACCAGGTTTTTAGAATATGCAACGAGTTTTTCGCCTTTTCTTGGAATGCAGGTAATGATGTATCAACGCACATAGCAAAATTACGTAGTCTCTGGAATGATCTAAATCAAGCTTTGAAGGCTAAAAATGAAAATGAACTCCCAGACTTAATTCTAGTTTGTAAAACGTTACATATTTTGCCAAAAACCTTTGAAACGTTCCGTCACAGTTGGATGCTCTTGACAAAAGAAGAAGAAAAGACTTTCGATGAATTAACTAATCAAATTGTCATGTTTGAGAGGAACTTCAGACCAAAAGAAAATGACGAAAAGGGGAGCCAGGAGGCTTTGGCTACCACAGCTAAAAGAGAGCATCGTCAGGATTCAGGAGCATCTGGTCGGAGATTTGATACCTGCAACTACTGCAAGAAAAAGGGGCACTGGGTAAGGAACTGTATAAAATGGAAGAAGGATGGACGTCCGAAGCCGAAAAGCCAGGATGCTGAACAAGGAAACTGTGCAGAACCAACGTTGACTCTCGTTTCAGTTCACAATGACGTGTTTGCAGCAGAGGCAAGCTCAGATCTCGACTGGTGGATAGACAACGGTGCAACTAAACACGTTGTGAAGTCTGCGAAGTATTTCGAATATTTTGAGAAGTTTGAAAATCCTAGTTGGATCAGAGCAGCTGGAAATGAAACCTTGTCAGCTTTGGGCCAGGGCACAATCAGAGTCAAAACGATTGTCGATGGAAAAACACTTTTATTTTTCTTGAAAAATGTGTGGTATGTTCCAAAAATAACAAAGAATCTTTTTTCAGTTTTGGCTGCCCAGGACAATAATCCAAGTAGTCGTTTTGAATCGTCAGCAACAGAGTGCACTCTCAAGATAAAAGACAAGATTGTCCTTGTAGGAGCCAGAGAGGTCGGAGGAACACTGTACAGAGCAGCGATCGAGCCCATTCTTCCAGAACGGCACGTCGATGTCAACGTTGCAACCTCAGATACTTCAATTCTCAACCTCTACCACGAGAGGTGGGGACATCAGGATAAAAAACACGTCAAAGAGATGCTCAAAAGAGAAATGGGCATTGATGTCAAACTTGAGAGTAGCTTTTGCGAGCCTTGCACCCTTGGGAAGGCACATCGATTCCCATTTGGAACGAGGAAAACAGCAATGAAGCCAGGGGAATTGATGTCAGGTGATGTTTGCGGCCCATTTGATGATTCTTTCCAGAAGAAAAGGTACCTGGTAGTTTTTAAGGATCATTTCACAAGGTTTCGATACGGGTACATCGTTAAGCAGAAATCAGAGGTCAAAGACGTGCTGCGACACATGGTTTCTCATGCTAAGCAACAAGGGCACACAATTCGGGAATTCCTGAGCGACAATGGAGGAGAATTTGACTGTTCAGAAGTAAGAGAAATTCTTCAGGAAGCTGGTATCACTTTTCGGCTCACCGCTCCCTATACTCCAGAACAAAACGGTGGTGTTGAGAGAGAAAATCGTACCATAGTCGAAATGGCGAGAACTTTCAAGTATTCTAATCCAGAAATAAAATTTCCAGAAGCAATTTGGGCGGAGTTAGTTAGCACAGCAGTCTACATTCTCAATAGGACTGGAAAATCTTCCGTGAAGGGTCTGACCCCTTACCAACTTTGGTTGGGCAAAAAACAAAGAATTAAACATCTCCGAATCGTAGGATCGACGTGCTATGTATACATTCCATCCCAAAAAAGGAGAAAAATGGACAAAAAAGCAGAAAAGGGGTACCTGGTGGGCTACGACGGCGACGAGAGATATCGTATTTACCTACCAGAGAAGCATAAAATAGTTGTGTCGAGAGACGTAAAATTTCATGAAAAACTCAGTAATTGTGAATCACGTGTCAAAATACCTTTCCAAGATTCTGAATCTAAGAACATCGTCGAAGACAAGGAAGAAGAAGAAGTGAGTTCACACAAGAGCGAGGTCGAATACAAGGAAGAAGAAGAAGTGAGTTCACACAAGAGCGAGGACGAAGACACACTTGAGGAGCAAGACTTGAAAGAAGAAACAACTGAAACAGGAAGCGAAGTGGATTACGAAACCGCAGGAGAAACATGCCTTGACGAAGAAAATGACAAGAGAATAACGCGATCAATGCAGTTAAGGGATCGATCGAAATTAAAGAGACCACAACATTTGGTTGCAGCAGCTGAGAATTTTGTGCTGGAGACTCCAGTTTCCTTCCATGAAGCCATCAACAGTAATATCGAGTGGAAAAAGGCAATGGACAGGGAAATTGATTCCTTACATCAAAATGAAACTTGGAACTTGACTAGACTCCCCAAAGGATCGAAAGCTCTCCCGTGCAAGTGGGTCTATCGGGTCAAAACCAATCCCGACGGAAGTATTGATAAATACAAGGCTCGTTTGGTCGTCAAAGGATTCGCCCAGAGACGAGGGATTGATTACGACCAAACTTTTAGCTCCGTTGCAAGAATGGAAACAATCCGCTCAGTGTTGAGTGTTGCAGCCAAAAATAATATGTTTCTGGTTCAGTTCGACGTCTCCACTGCCTTTCTGTACGGCGAATTAGACGACAAGGAGATTTATATGCAACAACCTGAGGGATATGAGCAAGGACAGGGGCTTGTTTGCAAATGAAAAAGAGTCTCTACGGGCTTAAGCAAGCGCCGAGATGTTGGCAAGAACGCTTCGGAGGTTTCCTACAGAAACACAATTTTCAAGTTAGCAAGGCGGATCCATGTCTTTACATCAGGGAAAGAAACGGTAAAAAGATTCTACTCGTTGTTTACGTAGATGACGGACTCGCTGCAGCAACAGATACTCAAGATTTAGAAGAATTATTGAACGAATTAAAATCAGAATTCAAAATAGTTTCAAGCAAGGCTGAATGCTTCTTAGGACTCGAAATCAAGAAGCAAGAAAACGGACTTAAAATTGGTCAACAAGGTTATGCCACGAGGATTTTGGAACGATTCAGGTTTCTGGATTGCAAAGCTGTTTCGACCCCACTTCTCAAAAGTTCGAAAATTCCGACAGCAGGGAAAGAATCAGAGACAACTGCGTTCCCTTATCGTCAAGCCATCGGAGCTCTCATGTATCTCATGCTTGGAACTAGGCCAGACTTGGCTTTCAGCATCGGATTTCTTTCAAGAACGCTTGAAAATCCTACAAACGAAAACATTGCGCAGGTGAAAAGGGTTTTTCGCTATATTTCCGGAACTATCAACCTTGGTATAGTCTATCAAAAACAGAAGAAGGGAATCCTTGAATGCTACAGCGATGCCGACTTTGGTGGTTGCACAAAAACCGGGAGATCTACTTCAGGGATCATCATCATGTTTGCGTCGGGAACCATTTCATGGAAAAGTCAAAGACAGGCAATGGTGGCCATTTCTACTACAGAGGCCGAGATCGTAGCAGCCAATGAAGCTGCGAAAGAAATTATTTGGTTAAAAAGATTGTTTCAGGAAATCGACAGGTTGGACCGAGCCCCGATTCTTCAGGTTGATAATGCTGCTGCCATGAAGTTAGCTCAAAACCCGGAATTCCATCGTAGGACCAAACACATAGCCAACAAGCATTTCTTTATCAGAGAAAAAATTGCTGAAGGGAAATTTGGGATCCAACAAATCTCAACTGAGGAACAACTCGCTGATATGATGACAAAGCCAATCCTCAGTACTCGTCTCCGAATTCTTTGTAATAAGATTGGACTCTCCTAAAAATAGAATACACAGAATCATTGAATTTTCAAGTTTGTCAATTAAAATGTTATTTTTGAATTCTCACAAGGGAAAGTGTTGAAGAAAATGTTTCAAATTCAAAAATACCCGCCAAGTCAAAAGGGTACTTTAAAATTGGTATCGAATTAATAATCAACGAACGCAACCATGTTAGAGTTGTCAAACATAGGAAAGGAAATAAACGTGACTGAATTTTTGGCAGAAGTGGTTTTTCATTTAAGTTGGCTCTAAATAGCAAAAGAAACAATAATCTTAACAGTTATTAGTGAGGCTTTGCAGATTGTGACTGTTATTTCAGTGGTTTTCGCTGTTATTAGTGAGGTTGTGCAGATTGCCACAGTTATTTCACTGGTTTTCGCTGTTATTAGTGAGGCTTTGCAGATTGTGACTGTTATTTCAGTGGTTTTCGCTGTTATTAGTGAGATTGTGCAGATTGCCACAGTTATTTCACTGGTTTTCGCTGTTATTAGTGAGGCTTTGCAGATTGTGACTGTTATTTCAGTGGTTTTCGCTGTTATTAGTGAGGTTGTGCAGATTGCCACAGTTATTTCACTGGTTTTCGCTGTTAATAGTGAGGCTTTGCAGATTGTGACTGTTATTTCAGTGGTTTTCGCTGTTATTAGTGAGGTTGTGCAGATTGCCACAGTTATTTCACTGGTTTTCGCTGTTATTAGTGAGGCTTTGCAGATTGTGACTGTTATTTCAGTGGTTTTCGCTGTTATTAGTGAGGTTGTGCAGATTGCCACAGTTATTTCACTGGTTTTCGCTGTTATAAGTGAGGCTTTGCAGATTGTGACTGTTATTTCAGTGGTTTTCGCTGTTATTAGTGAGGTTGTGCAGATTGCCACAGTTATTTCAGTGGTTTTCGCTGTTATTAGTGAGGCTTTGCAGATTGTGACTGTTATTTCAGTGGTTTTCGCTGTTATTAGTGAGGTTGTGCAGATTGCCACAGTTATTTCACTGGTTTTCGCTGTTATTAGTGAGGCTTTGCAGATTGTGACTGTTATTTCAGTGGTTTTCGCTGTTATTAGTGAGGTTGTGCAGATTGCCACAGTTATTTCAGTGGTGTTCGCTGTTATAAGTGAGGCTTTGCAGATTGTGACTGTTATTTCAGTGGTTTTCGCTGTTATTAGTGAGGTTGTGCAGATTGCCACAGTTATTTCGCTGGTTTTCGCTGTTATTAGTGAGGCTTTGCAGATTGTGACTGTTATTTCAGTGGTTTTCGCTGTTATTAGTGAGGTTGTGCAGATTGCCACAGTTATTTCAGTGGTTTTCGCTGTTATTAGTGAGGCTTTGCAGATTGTGACTGTTATTTCAGTGGTTTTCGCTGTTATTAGTGAGGTTGTGCAGATTGCCACAGTTATTTCACTGGTTTTCGCTGTTATTAGTGAGGCTTTGCAGATTGTGACTGTTATTTCAGTGGTTTTCGCTGTTATTAGTGAGGTTGTGCAGATTGCCACAGTTATTTCAGTGGTTTTCGCTGTTATTAGTGAGGCTTTGCAGATTGTGACTGTTATTTCAGTGGTTTTCGCTGTTATTAGTGAGGTTGTGCAGATTGCCACAGTTATTTCACTGGTTTTCGCTGTTATTAGTGAGGTTGTGCAGATTGCCACAGTTATTTCACTGGTTTTCGCTGTTATTAGTGAGGCTTTGCAGATTGTGACTGTTATTTCAGTGGTTTTCGCTGTTATTAGTGAGGTTGTGCAGATTGCCACAGTTATTTCACTGGTTTTTGCTGTTATTAGTGAGGCTTTGCAGATTGTGACTGTTATTTCAGTGGTTTTCGCTGTTATGAGTGAGGCTGTGCAGATTGCCACAGTTATTTTACTGGTTTTCGCTGTTATTAGTGAGGCTTTGCAGATTGTGACTGTTATTTCAGTGGTTTTCGCTGTTATTAGTGAGGTTGTGCAGATTGCCACAGTTATTTCAGTGGTTTTCGCTGTTATTAGTGAGGCTTTGCAGATTGTGACTGTTATTTCATTGGTTTTCGCTGTTATTAGTGAGGTTGTGCAGATTGCCACAGTTATTTCACTGGTTTTCGCTGTCATTAGTGAGGCTTTGCAGATTGTGACTGTTATTTCAGTGGTTTTCGCTGTTATTAGTGAGGTTGTGCAGATTGCCACAGTTATTTCACTGGTTTTCGCTGTTATTAGTGAGGCTTTGCAGATTGTGACTGTTATTTCAGTGGTTTTCGCTGTTATTAGTGAGGTTGTGCAGATTGCCACAGTTATTTCACTGGTTTTCGCTCTTATAAGTGAGGCTTTGCAGATTGTGACTGTTATTTCAGTGGTTTTCGCTGTTATTAGTGAGGTTGTGCCGATTGCCACAGTTATTTCACTGGTTTTCGCTGTTATAAGTGAGGCTTTGCAGATTGTGACTGTTATTTCAGTGGTTTTCGCTGTTATTAGTGAGATTGTGCAGATTGCCACAGTTTTTTCACTGGTTTTCGCTGTTATTAGTGAGGCTTTGCAGATTGTGACAGTTATTTCAGTGGTTTTCGCTGTTATTAGTGAGGTTGTGCAGATTGCCACAGTTATTTAACTGGTTTTCGCTGTTATAAGTGAGGCTTTGCAGATTGTGACTGTTATTTCAGTGGTTTTCGCTGTTATTAGTGAGGTTGTGCAGATTGCCACAGTTACTTCACTGGTTTTCGCTGTTATTAGTGAGGCTTTGCAGATTGTGACTGTTATTTCAGTGGTTTTCGCTGTTATTAGTGAGGTTGTGCAGATTGCCACAGTTATTTCACTGGTTTTCGCTGTTATTAGTGAGGCTTTGCAGATTGTGACTGTTATTTCAGTGGTTTTCGCTGTTATTAGTGAGATTGTGCAGATTGCCACAGTTATTTCAGTGGTTTTCGCTGTTATTAGTGAGGCTTTGCAGATTGTGACTGTTATTTCAGTGGTTTTCGCTGTTATTAGTGAGGTTGTGCAGATTGCCACAGTTATTTCAGTGGTTTTCGCTGTTATAAGTGAGGCTTTGCAGATTGTGACTGTTATTTCAGTGGTTTTCGCTGTTATTAGTGAGATTGTGCAGTTTGCCACAGTTATTTCACTGGTTTTCGCTGTTATAAGTGAGGCTTTGCAGATTGTGACTGTTATTTCAGTGGTTTTCGCTGTTATTAGTGAGGTTGTGCAGATTGCCACAGTTATTTCACTGGTTTTCGCTGTTATTAGTGAGGCTTTGCAGATTGTGACTGTTATTTCAGTGGTTTTCGCTGTTATTAGTGAGGTTGTGCAGATTGCCACAGTTATTTCACTGGTTTTCGCTGTTATTAGTGAGGCTTTGCAGATTGTGACTGTTATTTCAGTGGTTTTCGCTGTTATTAGTGAGGTTGTGCAGATTGCCACAGTTATTTCACTGGTTTTCGCTCTTATAAGTGAGGCTTTGCAGATTGTGACTGTTATTTCAGTGGTTTTCGCTGTTATAAGTGAGGTTGTGCAGATTGCCACAGTTATTTCACTGGTTTTTGCTGTTATAAGTGAGGCTTTGCAGATTGTGACTGTTATTTCAGTGGTTTTCGCTGTTATTAGTGAGGTTGTGCAGATTGCCACAGTTATTTCACTGGTTTTCGCTGTTATAAGTGAGGCTTTGCAGATTGTGACTGTTATTTCAGTGGTTTTCGCTGTTATTAGCGAGATTGTGCAGATTGCCACAGTTATTTCACTGGTTTTCGCTGTTATAAGTGAGGCTTTGCAGATTGTGACTGTTATTTCAGTGGTTTTCGCTGTTATTAGTGAGGTTGTGCAGATTGCCACAGTTATTTCACTGGTTTTCGCTGTTATAAGTGAGGCTTTGCAGATTGTGATTGTTATTTCAGTGGTTTTCGCTGTTATTAGTGAGGTTGTGCAGATTGCCACAGTTATTTCACTGGTTTTCGCTGTTATAAGTGAGGCTTTGCAGATTGTGACTGTTATTTCAGTGGTTTTCGCTGTTATTAGTGAGATTGTGCAGATTGCCACAGTTATTTCACTGGTTTTCGCTGTTATAAGTGAGGCTTTGCAGATTGTGACTGTTATTTCAGTGGTTTTCGCTATTATTAGTGAGGTTGTGCAGATTGCCACAGTTATTTCACTGGTTTTCGCTGTTATTAGTGAGGCTTTGCAGATTGTGACTGTTATTTCAGTGGTTTTCGCTGTTATTAGTGAGGTTGTGCAGATTGCCACAGTTATTTCACTGGTTTTCGCTGTTATAAGTGAGGCTTTGCAGATTGTGACTGTTATTTCAGTGGTTTTCGCTATTATTAGTGAGATTGTGCAGATTGCCACAGTTATTTCACTGGTTTTCGCTGTTATTAGTGAGGCTTTGCAGATTGTGACAGTTATTTCAGTGGTTTTCGCTGTTATTAGTGAGGTTGTGCAGATTGCCACAGTTATTTCACTGGTTTTCGCTGTTATTAGTGAGGCTTTGCAGATTGTGACTGTTATTTCAGTGGTTTTCGCTGTTATTAGTGAGGTTGTGCAGATTGCCACAGTTATTTCACTGGTTTTCGCTGTTATAAGTGAGGCTTTGCAGATTGTGACTGTTATTTCAGTGGTTTTCGCTGTTTTTAGTGAGATTGTGCAGATTGCCACAGTTATTTCACTGGTTTTCGCTGTTATTAGTGAGGCTTTGCAGATTGTGACTGTTATTTCAGTGGTTTTCGCTGTTATTAGTGAGGTTGTGCAGATTGCCACAGTTATTTCACTGGTTTTCGCTGTTATTAGTGAGGCTTTGCAGATTGTGACTGTTATTTCAGTGGTTTTCGCTGTTATTAGTGAGGTTGTGCAGATTGCCACAGTTATTTCACTGGTTTTCGCTGTTATTAGTGAGGCTTTGCAGATTGTGACTGTTATTTCAGTGGTTTTCGCTGTTATTAGTGAGGTTGTGCAGATTGCCACAGTTATTTCACTGGTTCTCGCTGTTATAAGTGAGGCTTTGCAGATTGTGACTGTTATTTCAGTGGTTTTCGCTGTTATTAGTGAGGTTGTGCAGATTGCCACAGTTATTTCACTGGTTTTCGCTGTTATTGGTGAGGCTTTGCAGATTGTGACTGTTATTTCAGTGGTTTTCGCTGTTATTAGTGAGGTTGTGCAGATTGCCACAGTTATTTCACTGGTTTTCGCTGTTATTAGTGAGGCTTTGCAGATTGTGACTGTTATTTCAGTGGTTTTCGCTGTTATTAGTGAGGTTGTGCAGATTGCCACAGTTATTTCACTGGTTTTCGCTGTTATGAGTGAGGCTTTGCAGATTGTGACTGTTATTTCAGTGGTTTTCGCTGTTATTAGTGAGGTTGTGCAGATTGCCACAGTTATTTCACTGGTTTTCGCTGTTATAAGTGAGGCTTTGCAGATTGTGACTGTTATTTCAGTGGTTTTCGCTGTTATTAGTGAGGTTGTGCAGATTGCCACAGTTATTTCACTGGTTTTCGCTGTTATAAGTGAGGCTTTGCAGATTGTGACTGTTATTTCAGTGGTTTTCGCTGTTATTAGTGAGATTGTGCAGATTGCCACAGTTATTTCACTGGTTTTCGCTGTTGTAAGTGAGGCTTTGCAGATTGTGACTGTTATTTCAGTGGTTTTCGCTGTTATTAGTGAGGTTGTGCAGATTGCCACAGTTATTTCACTGGTTTTCGCTGTTATAAGTGAGGCTTTGCAGATTGTGACTGTTATTTCAGTGGTTTTCGCTGTTATTAGTGAGGTTGTGCAGATTGCCACAGTTATTTCACTGGTTTTCGCTGTTATAAGTGAGGCTTTGCAGATTGTGACTGTTATTTCAGTGGTTTTCGCTGTTATTAGTGAGATTGTGCAGATTGCCACAGTTATTTCACTGGTTTTCGCTGTTATAAGTGAGGCTTTGCAGATTGTGACTGTTATTTCAGTGGTTTTCGCTGTTATTAGTGAGGTTGTGCAGATTGCCACAGTTATTTCACTGGTTTTCGCTGTTATTAGTCAGGCTTTGCAGATTGTGACTGTTATTTCAGTGGTTTTCGCTGTTATTAGTGAGATTGTGCAGATTGCCACAGTTATTTCAGTGGTTTTCGCTGTTATTAGTGAGGCTTTGCAGATTGTGACTGTTATTTCAGTGGTTTTCGCTGTTATTAGTGAGGTTGTGCAGATTGCCACAGTTATTTCACTGGTTTTCGCTGTTATGAGTGAGGCTTTGCAGATTGTGACTGTTATTTCAGTGGTTTTCGCTGTTATTAGTGAGGTTGTGCAGATTGCCACAGTTATATTACTGGTTTTCGCTGTTATTAGTGAGGCTTTGCAGATTGTGACTGTTATTTCAGTGGTTTTCGCTGTTATTAGTGAGGTTGTGCAGATTGCCACAGTTATTTCACTGGTTTTCGCTGTTATTAGTGAGGCTTTGCAGATTGTGACTGTTATTTCAGTGGTTTTCGCTGTTATTAGTGAGGTTGTGCAGATTGCCACAGTTATTTCACTGGTTTTCGCTGTTATTAGTGAGGCTTTGCAGATTGTGACTGTTATTTAAGTGGTTTTCGCTGTTATTAGTGAGGTTGTGCAGATTGCCACAGTTATTTCACTGGTTTTCGCTGTTATAAGTGAGGCTTTGCAGATTGTGACTGTTATTTCAGTGGTTTTCGCTGTTATTAGTGAGGTTGTGCAGATTGCCACAGTTATTTCACTGGTTTTCGCTGTTGTAAGTGAGGCTTTGCAGATTGTGACTGTTATTTCAGTGGTTTTCGCTGTTATTAGTGAGGTTGTGCAGATTGCCACAGTTATTTCACTGGTTTTCGCTGTTATTAGTGAGGCTTTGCAGATTGTGACTGTTATTTCAGTGGTTTTCGCTGTTATTAGTGAGGTTGTGCAGATTGCCACAGTTATTTCACTGGTTTTCGCTGTTATAAGTGAGGCTTTGCAGATTGTGACTGTTATTTCAGTGGTTTTCGCTGTTATTAGTGAGGTTGTGCAGATTGCCACAGTTATTTCAGTGGTTTTCGCTGTTATAAGTGAGGCTTTGCAGATTGTGACTGTTATTTCAGTGGTTTTCGCTGTTATTAGTGAGGTTGTGCAGATTGCCACAGTTACTTCACTGGTTTTCGCTGTTATTAGTGAGGCTTTGCAGATTGTGACTGTTATTTCAGTGGTTTTCGCTGTTATTAGTGAGGTTGTGCAGATTGCCACAGTTATTTCACTGGTTTTCGCTGTTATAAGTGAGGCTTTGCAGATTGTGACTGTTATTTCAGTGGTTTTCGCTGTTATTAGTGAGGTTGTGCAGATTGCCACAGTTATTTCACTGGTTTTCGCTGTTATAAGTGAGGCTTTGCAGATTGTGACTGTTATTTCAGTGGTTTTCGCTGTTATTAGTGAGATTGTGCAGATTTCCACAGTTATTTCACTGGTTTTCGCTGTTATAAGTGAGGCTTTGCAGATTGTGACTGTTATTTCAGTGGTTTTCGCTGTTATTAGTGAGGTTGTGCAGATTGCCACAGTTATTTCACTGGTTTTCGCTGTTATAAGTGAGGCTTTGCAGATTGTGACTGTTATTTCAGTGGTTTTCGCTGTTATTAGTGAGGTTGTGCAGATTGCCACAGTTATTTCACTGGTTTTCGCTGTTATTAGTGAGGCTTTGCAGATTGTGACTGTTATTTCAGTGGTTTTCGCTGTTATTAGTGAGATTGTGCAGATTGCCACAGTTATTTCACTGGTTTTCGCTGTTATTAGTGAGGCTTTGCAGATTGTGACTGTTATTTCAGTGGTTTTCGCTGTTATTAGTGAGGTTGTGCAGATTGCCACAGTTATTTCACTGGTTTTCGCTGTTAATAGTGAGGCTTTGCAGATTGTGACTGTTATTTCAGTGGTTTTCGCTGTTATTAGTGAGGTTGTGCAGATTGCCACAGTTATTTCACTGGTTTTCGCTGTTATTAGTGAGGCTTTGCAGATTGTGACTGTTATTTCAGTGGTTTTCGCTGTTATTAGTGAGGTTGTGCAGATTGCCACAGTTATTTCACTGGTTTTCGCTGTTATAAGTGAGGCTTTGCAGATTGTGACTGTTATTTCAGTGGTTTTCGCTGTTATTAGTGAGGTTGTGCAGATTGCCACAGTTATTTCAGTGGTTTTCGCTGTTATTAGTGAGGCTTTGCAGATTGTGACTGTTATTTCAGTGGTTTTCGCTGTTATTAGTGAGGTTGTGCAGATTGCCACAGTTATTTCACTGGTTTTCGCTGTTATTAGTGAGGCTTTGCAGATTGTGACTGTTATTTCAGTGGTTTTCGCTGTTATTAGTGAGGTTGTGCAGATTGCCACAGTTATTTCAGTGGTTTTCGCTGTTATAAGTGAGGCTTTGCAGATTGTGACTGTTATTTCAGTGGTTTTCGCTGTTATTAGTGAGGTTGTGCAGATTGCCACAGTTATTTCGCTGGTTTTCGCTGTTATTAGTGAGGCTTTGCAGATTGTGACTGTTATTTCAGTGGTTTTCGCTGTTATTAGTGAGGTTGTGCAGATTGCCACAGTTATTTCAGTGGTTTTCGCTGTTATTAGTGAGGCTTTGCAGATTGTGACTGTTATTTCAGTGGTTTTCGCTGTTATTAGTGAGGTTGTGCAGATTGCCACAGTTATTTCACTGGTTTTCGCTGTTATTAGTGAGGCTTTGCAGATTGTGACTGTTATTTCAGTGGTTTTCGCTGTTATTAGTGAGGTTGTGCAGATTGCCACAGTTATTTCAGTGGTTTTCGCTTTTATTAGTGAGGCTTTGCAGATTGTGACTGTTATTTCAGTGGTTTTCGCTGTTATTAGTGAGGTTGTGCAGATTGCCACAGTTATTTCACTGGTTTTCGCTGTTATTAGTGAGGTTGTGCAGATTGCCACAGTTATTTCACTGGTTTTCGCTGTTATTGTTGAAGAAAATGTTTCAAATTCAAAAATACCCGCCAAGTCAAAAGGGTACTTTAAAATTGGTATCGAATTAATAATCAACGAACGCAACCATGTTAGAGTTGTCAAAAATAGGAAAGGAAATAAACGTGACTGAATTTTTGGCAGAAGTGGTTTTTCATTTAAGTTGGCTCTAAATAGCAAAAGAAACAATAATCTTAACAGGTTATGGGCCCAGGAACGTTTTTGTTCAATTTAAAGTTTTAGAAAAAGGAAAATTGTGCTCGATTACGATGGATTTGGCGAAGCACATTACGAAGCTCTCAGGTGCGACCGATTGGCCGATTTGGAAAAGAAAAATTAGAGACCTGATTGATTATCACGACGGTGCACTCGACGCGTTGGACGGAAAGATTGTCAAACCGGAACCATTGCAAGATGGTGCCTCAACAGCAGAAATAAAGATGTACAGGGAGCAGAACCACTTTTTTCGTAAAGCCAACAGCTTTGCAAAATCCATGATAACCACTGCGGTCACGGACTCAGTTTACCAGAAGATCATGGATAAGGAAACAGCCCATGATACGTGGCAAGCCTTGAAGAATCAGTTCGAAGCAACAGCAAAGGACCAGGTTTTTAGAATATGCAACGAGTTTTTCGCCTTTTCTTGGAATGCAGGTAATGATGTATCAACGCACATAGCAAAATTACGTAGTCTCTGGAATGATCTAAATCAAGCTTTGAAGGCTAAAAATGAAAATGAACTCCCAGACTTAATTCTAGTTTGTAAAACGTTACATATTTTGCCAAAAACCTTTGAAACGTTCCGTCACAGTTGGATGCTCTTGACAAAAGAAGAAGAAAAGACTTTCGATGAATTAACTAATCAAATTGTCATGTTTGAGAGGAACTTCAGACCAAAAGAAAATGACGAAAAGGGGAGCCAGGAGGCTTTGGCAACCACAGCTAAAAGAGAGCATCGTCAGGATTCAGGAGCATCTGGTCGGAGATTTGATACCTGCAACTACTGCAAGAAAAAGGGGCACTGGGTAAGGAACTGTATAAAATGGAAGAAGGATGGACGTCCGAAGCCGAAAAGCCAGGATGCTGAACAAGGAAACTGTGCAGAACCAACGTTGACTCTCGTTTCAGTTCACAATGACGTGTTTGCAGCAGAGGCAAGCTCAGATCTCGACTGGTGGATAGACAACGGTGCAACTAAACACGTTGTGAAGTCTGCGAAGTATTTCGAATATTTTGAGAAGTTTGAAAATCCTAGTTGGATCAGAGCAGCTGGAAATGAAACCTTGTCAGCTTTGGGCCAGGGCACAATCAGAGTCAAAACGATTGTCGATGGAAAAACACTTTTATTTTTCTTGAAAAATGTGTGGTATGTTCCAAAAATAACAAAGAATCTTTTTTCAGTTTTGGCTGCCCAGGACAATAATCCAAGTAGTCGTTTTGAATCGTCAGCAACAGAGTGCACTCTCAAGATAAAAGACAAGATTGTCCTTGTAGGAGCCAGAGAGGTCGGAGGAACACTGTACAGAGCAGCGATCGAGCCCATTCTTCCAGAACGGCACGTCGATGTCAACGTTGCAACCTCAGATACTTCAATTCTCAACCTCTACCACGAGAGGTGGGGACATCAGGATAAAAAACACGTCAAAGAGATGCTCAAAAGAGAAATGGGCATTGATGTCAAACTTGAGAGTAGCTTTTGCGAGCCTTGCACCCTTGGGAAGGCACATCGATTGCCATTTGGAACGAGGAAAACAGCAATGAAGCCAGGGGAATTGATGTCAGGTGATGTTTGCGGCCCATTTGATGATTCTTTCCAGAAGAAAAGGTACCTGGTAGTTTTTAAGGATCATTTCACAAGGTTTCGATACGGGTACATCGTTAAGCAGAAATCAGAGGTCAAAGACGTGCTGCGACACATGGTTTCTCATGCTAAGCAACAAGGGCACACAATTCGGGAATTCCTGAGCGACAATGGAGGAGAATTTGACTGTTCAGAAGTAAGAGAAATTCTTCAGGAAGCTGGTATCACTTTTCGGCTCACCGCTCCCTATACTCCAGAACAAAACGGTGGTGTTGAGAGAGAAAATCGTACCATAGTCGAAATGGCGAGAACTTTCAAGTATTCTAATCCAGAAATAAAATTTCCAGAAGCAATTTGGGCGGAGTTAGTTAGCACAGCAGTCTACATTCTCAATAGGACTGGAAAATCTTCCGTGAAGGGTCTGACCCCTTACCAACTTTGGTTGGGCAAAAAACAAAGAATTAAACATCTCCGAATCGTAGGATCGACGTGCTATGTATACATTCCATCCCAAAAAAGGAGAAAAATGGACAAAAAAGCAGAAAAGGGGTACCTGGTGGGCTACGACGGCGACGAGAGATATCGTATTTACCTACCAGAGAAGCATAAAATAGTTGTGTCGAGAGACGTAAAATTTCATGAAAAACTCAGTAATTGTGAATCAAGTGTCAAAATACCTTTCCAAGATTCTGAATCTAAGAACATCGTCGAAGACAAGGAAGAAGAAGAAGTGAGTTCACACAAGAGCGAGGTCGAATACAAGGAAGAAGAAGAAGTGAGTTCACACAAGAGCGAGGACGAAGACACACTTCAGGAGCAAGACTTGAAAGAAGAAACAACTGAAACAGGAAGCGAAGTGGATTACGAAACCGCAGGAGAAACATGCCTTGACGAAGAAAATGACAAGAGAATAACGCGATCAATGCAGTTAAGGGATCGATCGAAATTAAAGAGACCACAACATTTGGTTGCAGCAGCTGAGAATTTTGTGCTGGAGACTCCAGTTTCCTTCCATGAAGCCATCAACAGTAATATCGAGTGGAAAAAGGCAATGGACAGGGAAATTGATTCCTTACATCAAAATGAAACTTGGAACTTGACTAGACTCCCCAAAGGATCGAAAGCTCTCCCGTGCAAGTGGGTCTATCGGGTCAAAACCAATCCCGACGGAAGTATTGATAAATACAAGGCTCGTTTGGTCGTCAAAGGATTCGCCCAGAGACGAGGGATTGATTACGACCAAACTTTTAGCTCCGTTGCAAGAATGGAAACAATCCGCTCAGTGTTGAGTGTTGCAGCCAAAAATAATATGTTTCTGGTTCAGTTCGACGTCTCCACTGCCTTTCTGTACGGCGAATTAGACGACAAGGAGATTTATATGCAACAACCTGAGGGATATGAGCAAGGACAGGGGCTTGTTTGCAAATTGAAAAAGAGTCTCTACGGGCTTAAGCAAGCGCCGAGATGTTGGCAAGAACGCTTCGGAGGTTTCCTACAGAAACACAATTTTCAAGTTAGCAAGGCGGATCCATGTCTTTACATCAGGGAAAGAAACGGTAAAAAGATTCTACTCGTTGTTTACGTAGATGACGGACTCGCTGCAGCAACAGATACTCAAGATTTAGAAGAATTATTGAACGAATTAAAATCAGAATTCAAAATAGTTTCAAGCAAGGCTGAATGCTTCTTAGGACTCGAAATCAAGAAGCAAGAAAACGGACTTAAAATTGGTCAACAAGGTTATGCCACGAGGATTTTGGAACGATTCAGGTTTCTGGATTGCAAAGCTGTTTCGACCCCACTTCTCAAAAGTTCGAAAATTCCGACAGCAGGGAAAGAATCAGAGACAACTGCGTTCCCTTATCGTCAAGCCATCGGAGCTCTCATGTATCTCATGCTTGGAACTAGGCCAGACTTGGCTTTCAGCATCGGATTTCTTTCAAGAACGCTTGAAAATCCTACAAACGAAAACATTGCGCAGGTGTAAAGGGTTTTTCGCTATATTTCCGGAACTATCAACCTTGGTATAGTCTATCAAAAACAGAAGAAGGGAATCCTTGAATGCTACAGCGATGCCGACTTTGGTGGTTGCACAAAAACCGGGAGATCTACTTCAGGGATCATCATCATGTTTGCGTCGGGAACCATTTCATGGAAAAGTCAAAGACAGGCAATGGTGGCCATTTCTACTACAGAGGCCGAGATCGTAGCAGCCAATGAAGCTGCGAAAGAAATTATTTGGTTAAAAAGATTGTTTCAGGAAATCGACAGGTTGGACCGAGCCCCGATTCTTCAGGTTGATAATGCTGCTGCCATGAAGTTAGCTCAAAACCCGGAATTCCATCGTAGGACCAAACACATAGCCAACAAGCATTTCTTTATCAGAGAAAAAATTGCTGAAGGGAAATTTGGGATCCAACAAATCTCAACTGAGGAACAACTCGCTGATATGATGACAAAGCCAATCCTCAGTACTCGTCTCCGAATTCTTTGTAATAAGATTGGACTCTCCTAAAAATAGAATACACAGAATCATTGAATTTTCAAGTTTGTCAATTAAAATGTTATTTTTGAATTCTCACAAGGGAAAGTGTTGAAGAAAATGTTTCAAATTCAAAAATACCCGCCAAGTCAAAAGGGTACTTTAAAATTGGTATCGAATTAATAATCAACGAACGCAACCATGTTAGAGTTGTCAAAAATAGGAAAGGAAATAAACGTGACTGAATTTTTGGCAGAAGTGGTTTTTCATTTAAGTTGGCTCTAAATAGCAAAAGAAACAATAATCTTAACAGTTATTAGTGAGGCTTTGCAGATTGTGACTGTTATTTCAGTGGTTTTCGCTGTTATTAGTGAGGTTGTGCAGATTGCCACAGTTATTTCACTGGTTTTCGCTGTTATAAGTGAGGCTTTGCAGATTGTGACTGTTATTTCAGTGGTTTTCGCTGTTATTAGTGAGGTTGTGCAGATTGCCACAGTTATTTCAGTGGTTTTCGCTGTTATTAGTGAGGCTTTGCAGATTGTGACTGTTATTTCAGTGGTTTTCGCTGTTATTAGTGAGGTTGTGCAGATTGCCACAGTTATTTCACTGGTTTTCGCTGTTATTAGTGAGGCTTTGCAGATTGTGACTGTTATTTCAGTGGTTTTCGCTGTTATTAGTGAGGTTGTGCAGATTGCCACAGTTATTTCAGTGGTTTTCGCTGTTATAAGTGAGGCTTTGCAGATTGTGACTGTTATTTCAGTGGTTTTCGCTGTTATTAGTGAGGTTGTGCAGATTGCCACAGTTATTTCGCTGGTTTTCGCTGTTATTAGTGAGGCTTTGCAGATTGTGACTGTTATTTCAGTGGTTTTCGCTGTTATTAGTGAGGTTGTGCAGATTGCCACAGTTATTTCAGTGGTTTTCGCTGTTATTAGTGAGGCTTTGCAGATTGTGACTGTTATTTCAGTGGTTTTCGCTGTTATTAGTGAGGTTGTGCAGATTGCCACAGTTATTTCACTGGTTTTCGCTGTTATTAGTGAGGCTTTGCAGATTGTGACTGTTATTTCAGTGGTTTTCGCTGTTATTAGTGAGGTTGTGCAGATTGCCACAGTTATTTCAGTGGTTTTCGCTGTTATTAGTGAGGCTTTGCAGATTGTGACTGTTATTTCAGTGGTTTTCGCTGTTATAAGTGAGGTTGTGCAGATTGCCACAGTTATTTCACTGGTTTTCGCTGTTATTAGTGAGGTTGTGCAGATTGCCACAGTTATTTCACTGGTTTTCGCTGTTATTAGTGAGGCTTTGCAGATTGTGACTGTTATTTCAGTGGTTTTCGCTGTTATTAGTGAGGTTGTGCAGATTGCCACAGTTATTTCACTGGTTTTTGCTGTTATTAGTGAGGCTTTGCAGATTGTGACTGTTATTTCAGTGGTTTTCGCTGTTATGAGTGAGGTTGTGCAGATTGCCACAGTTATTTCACTGGTTTTCGCTGTTATTAGTGAGGCTTTGCAGATTGTGACTGTTATTTCAGTGGTTTTCGCTGTTATTAGTGAGGTTGTGCAGATTGCCACAGTTATTTCAGTGGTTTTCGCTGTTATTAGTGAGGCTTTGCAGATTGTGACTGTTATTTCATTGGTTTTCGCTGTTATTAGTGAGGTTGTGCAGATTGCCACAGTTATTTCACTGGTTTTCGCTGTTATTAGTGAGGCTTTGCAGATTGTGACTGTTATTTCAGTGGTTTTCGCTGTTATTAGTGAGGTTGTGCAGATTGCCACAGTTATTTCACTGGTTTTCGCTGTTATTAGTGAGGCTTTGCAGATTGTGACTGTTATTTCAGTGGTTTTCGCTGTTATTAGTGAGGTTGTGCAGATTGCCACAGTTATTTCACTGGTTTTCGCTGTTATTAGTGAGGCTTTGCAGATTGTGACTGTTATTTCAGTGGTTTTCGCTGTTATTAGTGAGGTTGTGCAGATTGCCACAGTTATTTCACTGGTTTTCGCTGTTATTAGTGAGGCTTTGCAGATTGTGACTGTTATTTCAGTGGTTTTTGCTGTTATTAGTGAGGTTGTGCAGATTGCCACAGTTATTTCAGTGGTTTTCGCTGTTATTAGTGAGGCTTTGCAGATTGTGACTGTTATTTCAGTGGTTTTCGCTGTTATTAGTGAGGTTGTGCAGATTGCCACAGTTATTTCACTGGTTTTTGCTGTTATTAGTGAGGCTTTGCAGATTGTGACTGTTATTTCAGTGGTTTTCGCTGTTATGAGTGAGGTTGTGCAGATTGCCACAGTTATTTCACTGGTTTTCGCTGTTATTAGTGAGGCTTTGCAGATTGTGACTGTTATTTCAGTGGTTTTCGCTGTTATTAGTGAGGTTGTGCAGATTGCCACAGTTATTTCAGTGGTTTTCGCTGTTATTAGTGAGGCTTTGCAGATTGTGACTGTTATTTCATTGGTTTTCGCTGTTATTAGTGAGGTTGTGCAGATTGCCACAGTTATTTCACTGGTTTTCGCTGTTATTAGTGAGGCTTTGCAGATTGTGACTGTTATTTCAGTGGTTTTCGCTGTTATTAGTGAGGTTGTGCAGATTGCCACAGTTATTTCACTGGTTTTCGCTGTTATTAGTGAGGCTTTGCAGATTGTGACTGTTATTTCAGTGGTTTTCGCTGTTATTAGTGAGGTTGTGCAGATTGCCACAGTTATTTCACTGGTTTTCGCTGTTATTAGTGAGGCTTTGCAGATTGTGACTGTTATTTCAGTGGTTTTCGCTGTTATTAGTGAGGTTGTGCAGATTGCCACAGTTATTTCACTGGTTTTCGCTGTTATTAGTGAGGCTTTGCAGATTGTGACTGTTATTTCAGTGGTTTTTGCTGTTATTAGTGAGGTTGTGCAGATTGCCACAGTTATTTCAGTGGTTTTCGCTGTTATTAGTGAGGCTTTGCAGATTGTGACTGTTATTTCAGTGGTTTTCGCTGTTATTAGTGAGGTTGTGCAGATTGCCACAGTTATTTCACTGGTTTTCGCTGTTATAAGTGAGGCTTTGCAGATTGTGACTGTTATTTCAGTGGTTTTCGCTGTTATTAGTGAGGTTGTGCAGATTGCCACAGTTATTTCACTGGTTTTCGCTGTTATTAGTGAGGCTTTGCAGATTGTGACTGTTATTTCAGTGGTTTTCGCTGTTATTAGTGAGGTTGTGCAGATTGCCACAGTTATTTCACTGGTTTTCGCTGTTATAAGTGAGGCTTTGCAGATTGTGACTGTTATTTCAGTGGTTTTCGCTGTTATTAGTGAGGTTGTGCAGATTGCCACAGTTATTTCAGTGGTTTTCGCTGTTATTAGTGAGGCTTTGCAGATTGTGACTGTTATTTCAGTGGTTTTCGCTGTTATTAGTGAGGTTGTGCAGATTGCCACAGTTATTTCACTGGTTTTCGCTGTTATTAGTGAGGCTTTGCAGATTGTGACTGTTATTTCAGTGGTTTTCGCTGTTATTAGTGAGGTTGTGCAGATTGCCACAGTTATTTCAGTGGTTTTCGCTGTTATTAGTGAGGCTTTGCAGATTGTGACTGTTATTTCAGTGGTTTTCGCTGTTATTAGTGAGGTTGTGCAGATTGCCACAGTTATTTCAGTGGTTTTCGCTGTTATTAGTGAGGCTTTGCAGATTGTGACTGTTATTTCAGTGGTTTTCTATGTTATTAGTGAGATTGTGCAGATTGCCACTGTTATTTCACTGGTTTTCGCTGTTATTAGTGAGGCTTTGCAGATTGTGACTGTTATTTCAGTGGTTTTCGCTGTTATTAGTGAGGTTGTGCAGATTGCCACAGTTATTTCAGTGGTTTTCGCTGTTATTAGTGAGATTGTGCAGATTGCCACAGTTATTTCACTGGTTTTCGCTGTTATAAGTGAGGCTTTGCAGATTGTGACTGTTATTTCAGTGGTTTTCGCTGTTATTAGTGAGATTGTGCAGTTCGCCACAGTTATTTCACTGGTTTTCGCTGTTATAAGTGAGGCTTTGCAGATTGTGACTGTTATTTCAGTGGTTTTCGCTGTTATTAGTGAGGCTTTGCAGATTGTGACTGTTATTTCAGTGGTTTTCGCTGTTATTAGTGAGGTTGTGCAGATTGCCACAGTTATTTCACTGGTTTTCGCTGTTATTAGTGAGGCTCTGCAGATTGTGACTGTTATTTCAGTGGTTTTCGCTGTTATTAGTGAGGTTGTGCAGATTGCCACAGTTATTTCAGTGGTTTTCGCTGTTATTAGTGAGGCTTTGCAGATTGTGACTGTTATTTCAGTGGTTTTCGCTGTTATTAGTGAGGTTGTGCAGATTGCCACAGTTATTTCACTGGTTTTCGCTGTTATTAGTGAGGCTTTGCAGATTGTGACTGTTATTTCAGTGGTTTTCGCTGTTATTAGTGAGGTTGTGCAGATTGCCACAGTTATTTCACTGGTTTTCGCTGTTATAAG
Source organism: Chrysops caecutiens (assembly GCA_963971475.1). Lineage (NCBI taxonomy): Eukaryota > Metazoa > Arthropoda > Insecta > Diptera > Tabanidae > Chrysops > Chrysops caecutiens. The sequence continues at coordinate 10,915 of CAXASF010000926.1, read as the reverse complement.
TGAGGCTTTGCAGATTGTGACTGTTATTTCAGTGGTTTTCGCTGTTATTAGTGAGGTTGTGCAGATTGCCACAGTTATTTCACTGGTTTTCGCTGTTATTAGTGAGGTTGTGCAGATTGCCACAGTTATTTCACTGGTTTTCGCTGTTATTAGTGAGGCTTTGCAGATTGTGACTGTTATTTCAGTGGTTTTCGCTGTTATTAGTGAGGTTGTGCAGATTGCCACAGTTATTTCACTGGTTTTTGCTGTTATTAGTGAGGCTTTGCAGATTGTGACTGTTATTTCAGTGGTTTTCGCTGTTATTAGTGAGGTTGTGCAGATTGCCACAGTTATTTTACTGGTTTTCGCTGTTATTAGTGAGGCCTTGCAGATTGTGACTGTTATTTCAGTGGTTTTCGCTGTTATTAGTGAGGTTGTGCAGATTGCCACAGTTATTTCAGTGGTTTTCGCTGTTATTAGTGAGGCTTTGCAGATTGTGACTGTTATTTCAGTGGTTTTCGCTGTTATTAGTGAGGTTGTGCAGATTGCCACAGTTATTTCACTGGTTTTCGCTGTTATTAGTGAGGCTTTGCAGATTGTGACTGTTATTTCAGTGGTTTTCGCTGTTATTAGTGAGGTTGTGCAGATTGCCACAGTTATTTCAGTGGTTTTCGCTGTTATTAGTGAGATTGTGCAGATTGCCACAGTTATTTCACTGGTTTTCGCTGTTATAAGTGAGGCTTTGCAGATTGTGACTGTTATTTCAGTGGTTTTCGCTGTTATTAGTGAGATTGTGCAGATCGCCACAGTTATTTCACTGGTTTTCGCTGTTATAAGTGAGGCTTTGCAGATTGTGACTGTTATTTCAGTGGTTTTCGCTGTTATTAGTGAGGCTTTGCAGATTGTGACTGTTATTTCAGTGGTTTTCGCTGTTATTAGTGAGGTTGTGCAGATTGCCACAGTTATTTCACTGGTTTTCGCTGTTATTAGTGAGGCTTTGCAGATTGTGACTGTTATTTCAGTGGTTTTCGCTGTTATTAGTGAGGTTGTGCAGATTGCCACAGTTATTTCAGTGGTTTTCGCTGTTATTAGTGAGGCCTTGCAGATTGTGACTGTTATTTCAGTGGTTTTCGCTGTTATTAGTGAGGTTGTGCAGATTGCCACAGTTATTTCACTGGTTTTCGCTGTTATTAGTGAGGCTTTGCAGATTGTGACTGTTATTTCAGTGGTTTTCGCTGTTATTAGTGAGGTTGTGCAGATTGCCACAGTTATTTCACTGGTTTTCGCTGTTATAAGTGAGGCTTTGCAGATTGTGACTGTTATTTCAGTGGTTTTCGCTGTTATTAGTGAGGTTGTGCAGATTGCCACAGTTATTTCACTGGTTTTCGCTGTTATTAGTGAGGTTGTGCAGATTGCCACAGTTATTTCACTGGTTTTCGCTGTTATTAGTGAGGCTTTGCAGATTGTGACTGTTATTTCAGTGGTTTTCGCTGTTATTAGTGAGGTTGTGCAGATTGCCACAGTTATTTCACTGGTTTTTGCTGTTATTAGTGAGGCTTTGCAGATTGTGACTGTTATTTCAGTGGTTTTCGCTGTTATTAGTGAGGTTGTGCAGATTGCCACAGTTATTTCACTGGTTTTCGCTGTTATTAGTGAGGCCTTGCAGATTGTGACTGTTATTTCAGTGGTTTTCGCTGTTATTAGTGAGGTTGTGCAGATTGCCACAGTTATTTCAGTGGTTTTCGCTGTTATTAGTGAGGCTTTGCAGATTGTGACTGTTATTTCAGTGGTTTTCGCTGTTATTAGTGAGGTTGTGCAGATTGCCACAGTTATTTCACTGGTTTTCGCTGTTATTAGTGAGGCTTTGCAGATTGTGACTGTTATTTCAGTGGTTTTCGCTGTTATTAGTGAGGTTGTGCAGATTGCCACAGTTATTTCACTGGTTTTCGCTGTTATTAGTGAGGCTTTGCAGATTGTGACTGTTATTTCAGTGGTTTTCGCTGTTATTAGTGAGGTTGTGCAGATTGCCACAGTTATTTCACTGGTTTTCGCTGTTATTAGTGAGGCTTTGCAGATTGTGACTGTTATTTCAGTGGTTTTCGCGGTTATTAGTGAGGTTGTGCAGATTGCCACAGTTATTTCACTGGTTTTCGCTGTTATTAGTGAAGCTTTGCAGATTGTGACTGTTATTTCAGTGGTTTTCGCTGTTATTAGTGAGGTTGTGCAGATTGCCACAGTTATTTCAGTGGTTTTCGCTGTTATTAGTGAGGCTTTGCAGATTGTGACTGTTATTTCAGTGGTTTTCGCTGTTATTAGTGAGGTTGTGCAGATTGCCACAGTTATTTCAGTGGTTTTCGCTGTTATTAGTGAGGCTTTGCAGATTGTGACTGTTATTTCAGTGGTTTTCGCTGTTATTAGTGAGATTGTGCAGATTGCCACAGTTATTTCAGTGGTTTTCGCTGTTATTAGTGAGGCTTTGCAGATTGTGACTGTTATTTCAGTGGTTTTCGCTGTTATTAGTGAGGTTGTGCAGATTGCCACAGTTATTTCAGTGGTTTTCGCTGTTATTAGTGAGGCTTTGCAGATTGTGACTGTTATTTCAGTGGTTTTCGCTGTTATTAGTGAGGTTGTGCAGATTGTCACAGTTATTTCAGTGGTTTTCGCTGTTATTAGTGAGGCTTTGCAGATTGTGACTGTTATTTCAGTGGTTTTCGCTGTTATTAGTGAGGTTGTGCAGATTGCCACAGTTATTTCACTGGTTTTCGCTGTTATTAGTGAGGCTTTGCAGATTGTGACTGTTATTTCAGTGGTTTTCGCTGTTATTAGTGAGGTTGTGCAGATTGCCACAGTTATTTCACTGGTTTTCGCTGTTATTAGTGAGGCTTTGCAGATTGTGACTGTTATTTCAGTGGTTTTCGCTGTTATTAGTGAGGTTGTGCAGATTGCCACAGTTATTTCACTGGTTTTCGCTGTTATTAGTGAGGCTTTGCAGATTGTGACTGTTATTTCAGTGGTTTTCGCTGTTATTAGTGAGGTTGTGCAGATTGCCACAGTTATTTCACTGGTTTTCGCTGTTATTAGTGAGGCTTTGCAGATTGTGACTGTTATTTCAGTGGTTTTCGCTGTTATTAGTGAGGTTGTGCAGATTGCCACAGTTATTTCACTGGTTTTCGCTGTTATTAGTGAGGCCTTGCAGATTGTGACTGTTATTTCAGTGGTTTTCGCTGTTATTAGTGAGGTTGTGCAGATTGCCACAGTTATTTCACTGGTTTTCGCTGTTATTAGTGAGGCTTTGCAGATTGTGACTGTTATTTCAGTGGTTTTCGCTGTTTTTAGTGAGGTTGTTCAGATTGCCACAGTTATTTCACTGGTTTTCGCTGTTATTAGTGAGGCTTTGCAGATTGTGACTGTTATTTCAGCGGTTTTCGCTGTTATTAGTGAGGTTGTGCAGATTGCCACAGTTATTTCACTGGTTTTCGCTGTTATAAGTGAGGCTTTGCAGATTGTGACTGTTATTTCAGTGGTTTTCGCTGTTATTAGTGAGGTTGTGCAGATTGCCACAGTTATTTCAGTGGTTTACGCTGTTATTAGTGAGGCTTTGCAGATTGTGACTGTTATTTCAGTGGTTTTCGCTGTTATTAGTGAGGTTGTGCAGATTGCCACAGTTATTTCACTGGTTTTCGCTGTTATTAGTGAGGCTTTGCAGATTGTGACTGTTATTTCAGTGGTTTTCGCTGTTATTAGTGAGGTTGTGCAGATTGCCACAGTTATTTCACTGGTTTTCGCTGTTATAAGTGAGGCTTTGCAGATTGTGACTGTTATTTCAGTGGTTTTCGCTGTTATTAGTGAGGTTGTGCAGATTGCCACAGTTATTTCAGTGGTTTTCGCTGTTATTAGTGAGACTTTGCAGATTGTGACTGTTATTTCAGTGGTTTTCGCTGTTATTAGTGAGGTTGTGCAGATTGCCACAGTTATTTCACTGGTTTTCGCTGTTATTAGTGAGGCTTTGCAGATTGTGATTGTTATTTCAGTGGTTTTCGCTGTTATTAGTGAGGTTGTGCAGATTGCCACAGTTATTTCACTGGTTTTCGCTGTTATTAGTGAGGCTTTGCAGATTGTGACTGTTATTTCAGTGGTTTTCGCTGTTATTAGTGAGGTTGTGCAGATTGCCACAGTTATTTCACTGGTTTTCGCTGTTATAAGTGAGGCTTTGCAGATTGTGACTGTTATTTCAGTGGTTTTCGCTGTTATTAGTGAGGTTGTGCAGATTGCCACAGTTATTTCACTGGTTTTCGCTGTTATTAGTGAGGCTTTGCAGATTGTGACTGTTATTTCAGTGGTTTTCGCTGTTATTAGTGAGGTTGTGCAGATTGCCACAGTTATTTCAGTGGTTTTCGCTGTTATTAGTGAGGCTTTGCAGATTGTGACTGTTATTTCAGTGGTTTTCGCTGTTATTAGTGAGGTTGTGCAGATTGCCACAGTTATTTCACTGGTTTTCGCTGTTATTAGTGAGGCTTTGCAGATTGTGACTGTTATTTCAGTGGTTTTCGCTGTTATTAGTGAGGTTGTGCAGATTGCCACAGTTATTTCACTGGTTTTCGCTGTTATAAGTGAGGCTTTGCAGATTGTGACTGTTATTTCAGTGGTTTTCGCTGTTATTAGTGAGATTGTGCAGATTGCCACAGTTATTTCACTGGTTTTCGCTGTTATTAGTGAGGCTTTGCAGATTGTGACTGTTATTTCAGTGGTTTTCGCTGTTATTAGTGAGGTTGTGCAGATTGCCACAGTTATTTCACTGGTTTTCGCTGTTATTAGTGAGGCTTTGCAGATTGTGACTGTTATTTCAGTGGTTTTCGCTGTTATTAGTGAGGTTGTGCAGATTGCCACAGTTATTTCACTGGTTTTCGCTGTTATAAGTGAGGCTTTGCAGATTGTGACTGTTATTTCAGTGGTTTTCGCTGTTATTAGTGAGGTTGTGCAGATTGCCACAGTTATTTCACTGGTTTTCGCTGTTATAAGTGAGGCTTTGCAGATTGTGACTGTTATTTCAGTGGTTTTCGCTGTTATTAGTGAGGTTGTGCAGATTGCCACAGTTATTTCACTGGTTTTCGCTGTTATAAGTGAGGCTTTGCAGATTGTGACTGTTATTTCAGTGGTTTTCGCTGTTATTAGTGAGGTTGTGCAGATTGCCACAGTTATTTCACTGGTTTTCGCTGTTATTAGTGAGGCTTTGCAGATTGTGATTGTTATTTCAGTGGTTTTCGCTGTTATTAGTGAGGTTGTGCAGATTGCCACAGTTATTTCACTGGTTTTCGCTGTTATTAGTGAGGCTTTGCAGATTGTGACTGTTATTTCAGTGGTTTTCGCTGTTATTAGTGAGGTTGTGCAGATTGCCACAGTTATTTCACTGGTTTTCGCTGTTATAAGTGAGGCTTTGCAGATTGTGACTGTTATTTCAGTGGTTTTCGCTGTTATTAGTGAGGTTGTGCAGATTGCCACAGTTATTTCACTGGTTTTCGCTGTTATTAGTGAGGCTTTGCAGATTGTGACTGTTATTTCAGTGGTTTTCGCTGTTATTAGTGAGGTTGTGCAGATTGCCACAGTTATTTCAGTGGTTTTCGCTGTTATTAGTGAGGCTTTGCAGATTGTGACTGTTATTTCAGTGGTTTTCGCTGTTATTAGTGAGGTTGTGCAGATTGCCACAGTTATTTCACTGGTTTTCGCTGTTATTAGTGAGGCTTTGCAGATTGTGACTGTTATTTCAGTGGTTTTCGCTGTTATTAGTGAGGTTGTGCAGATTGCCACAGTTATTTCACTGGTTTTCGCTGTTATAAGTGAGGCTTTGCAGATTGTGACTGTTATTTCAGTGGTTTTCGCTGTTATTAGTGAGATTGTGCAGATTGCCACAGTTATTTCACTGGTTTTCGCTGTTATTAGTGAGGCTTTGCAGATTGTGACTGTTATTTCAGTGGTTTTCGCTGTTATTAGTGAGGTTGTGCAGATTGCCACAGTTATTTCACTGGTTTTCGCTGTTATTAGTGAGGCTTTGCAGATTGTGACTGTTATTTCAGTGGTTTTCGCTGTTATTAGTGAGGTTGTGCAGATTGCCACAGTTATTTCACTGGTTTTCGCTGTTATAAGTGAGGCTTTGCAGATTGTGACTGTTATTTCAGTGGTTTTCGCTGTTATTAGTGAGGTTGTGCAGATTGCCACAGTTATTTCACTGGTTTTCGCTGTTATAAGTGAGGCTTTGCAGATTGTGACTGTTATTTCAGTGGTTTTCGCTGTTATTAGTGAGGTTGTGCAGATTGCCACAGTTATTTCACTGGTTTTCGCTGTTATAAGTGAGGCTTTGCAGATTGTGACTGTTATTTCAGTGGTTTTCGCTGTTATTAGTGAGGTTGTGCAGATTGCCACAGTTATTTCACTGGTTTTCGCTGTTATAAGTGAGGCTTTGCAGATTGTGACTGTTATTTCAGTGGTTTTCGCTGTTATTAGTGAGATTGTGCAGATTGCCACAGTTATTTCACTGGTTTTCGCTGTTATTAGTGAGGCTTTGCAGATTGTGACTGTTATTTCAGTGGTTTTCGCTGTTATTAGTGAGGTTGTGCAGATTGCCACAGTTATTTCACTGGTTTTCGCTGTTATTAGTGAGGCTTTGCAGATTGTGACTGTTATTTCAGTGGTTTTCGCTGTTATTAGTGAGGTTGTGCAGATTGCCACAGTTATTTCACTGGTTTTCGCTGTTATAAGTGAGGCTTTGCAGATTGTGACTGTTATTTCAGTGGTTTTCGCTGTTATTAGTGAGGTTGTGCAGATTGCCACAGTTATTTCACTGGTTTTCGCTGTTATTAGTGAGGCTTTGCAGATTGTGACTGTTATTTCAGTGGTTTTCGCTGTTATTAGTGAGGTTGTGCAGATTGCCACAGTTATTTCACTGGTTTTCGCTGTTATTAGTGAGGCTTTGCAGATTGTGACTGTTATTTCAGTGGTTTTCGCTGTTATTAGTGAGGTTGTGCAGATTGCCACAGTTATTTCACTGGTTTTCGCTGTTATTAGTGAGGCTTTGCAGATTGTGACTGTTATTTCAGTGGTTTTCGCTGTTATTAGTGAGGTTGTGCAGATTGCCACAGTTATTTCACTGGTTTTCGCTGTTATTAGTGAGGCTTTGCAGATTGTGACTGTTATTTCAGTGGTTTTCGCTGTTATTAGTGAGGTTGTGCAGATTGCCACAGTTATTTCACTGGTTTTCGCTGTTATTAGTGAGGCTTTGCAGATTGTGACTGTTATTTCAGTGGTTTTCGCTGTTATTAGTGAGGTTGTGCAGATTGCCACAGTTATTTCACTGGTTTTCGCTGTTATAAGTGAGGCTTTGCAGATTGTGACTGTTATTTCAGTGGTTTTCGCTGTTATTAGTGAGGTTGTGCAGATTGCCACAGTTATTTCACTGGTTTTCGCTGTTATAAGTGAGGCTTTGCAGATTGTGACTGTTATTTCAGTGGTTTTCGCTGTTATTAGTGAGGTTGTGCAGATTGCCACAGTTATTTCACTGGTTTTCGCTGTTATAAGTGAGGCTTTGCAGATTGTGACTGTTATTTCAGTGGTTTTCGCTGTTATTAGTGAGGTTGTGCAGATTGCCACAGTTATTTCACTGGTTTTCGCTGTTATTAGTGAGGCTTTGCAGATTGTGACTGTTATTTCAGTGGTTTTCGCTGTTATTAGTGAGGTTGTGCAGATTGCCACAGTTATTTCACTGGTTTTCGCTGTTATTAGTGAGGCTTTGCAGATTGTGACTGTTATTTCAGTGGTTTTCGCTGTTATTAGTGAGGTTGTGCAGATTGCCACAGTTATTTCACTGGTTTTCGCTGTTATAAGTGAGGCTTTGCAGATTGTGACTGTTATTTCAGTGGTTTTCGCTGTTATTAGTGAGGTTGTGCAGATTGCCACAGTTATTTCACTGGTTTTCGCTGTTATTAGTGAGGCTTTGCAGATTGTGACTGTTATTTCAGTGGTTTTCGCTGTTATTAGTGAGGTTGTGCAGATTGCCACAGTTATTTCAGTGGTTTTCGCTGTTATTAGTGAGGCTTTGCAGATTGTGACTGTTATTTCAGTGGTTTTCGCTGTTATTAGTGAGGTTGTGCAGATTGCCACAGTTATTTCACTGGTTTTCGCTGTTATTAGTGAGGCTTTGCAGATTGTGACTGTTATTTCAGTGGTTTTCGCTGTTATTAGTGAGGTTGTGCAGATTGCCACAGTTATTTCACTGGTTTTCGCTGTTATTAGTGAGGCTTTGCAGATTGTGACTGTTATTTCAGTGGTTTTCGCTGTTATTAGTGAGGTTGTGCAGATTGCCACAGTTATTTCAGTGGTTTTCGCTGTTATTAGTGAGGCTTTGCAGATTGTGACTGTTATTTCAGTGGTTTTCGCTGTTATTAGTGAGGTTGTGCAGATTGCCACAGTTATTTCACTGGTTTTCGCTGTTATTAGTGAGGCTTTGCAGATTGTGACTGTTATTTCAGTGGTTTTCGCTGTTATTAGTGAGGTTGTGCAGATTGCCACAGTTATTTCACTGGTTTTCGCTGTTATTAGTGAGGCTTTGCAGATTGTGACTGTTATTTCAGTGGTTTTCGCTGTTATTAGTGAGGTTGTGCAGATTGCCACAGTTATTTCACTGGTTTTCGCTGTTATAAGTGAGGCTTTGCAGATTGTGACTGTTATTTCAGTGGTTTTCGCTGTTATTAGTGAGGTTGTGCAGATTGCCACAGTTATTTCAGTGGTTTTCGCTGTTATTAGTGAGGCTTTGCAGATTGTGACTGTTATTTCAGTGGTTTTCGCTGTTATTAGTGAGGTTGTGCAGATTGCCACAGTTATTTCAGTGGTTTTCGCTGTTATTAGTGAGGCTTTGCAGATTGTGACTGTTATTTCAGTGGTTTTCGCTGTTATTAGTGAGGTTGTGCAGATTGCCACAGTTATTTCACTGGTTTTCGCTGTTATTAGTGAGGCTTTGCAGATTGTGACTGTTATTTCAGTGGTTTTCGCTGTTATTAGTGAGGTTGTGCAGATTGCCACAGTTATTTCAGTGGTTTTCGCTGTTATTAGTGAGGCTTTGCAGATTGTGACTGTTATTTCAGTGGTTTTCGCTGTTATTAGTGAGGTTGTGCAGATTGCCACAGTTATTTCACTGGTTTTCGCTGTTATTAGTGAGGCTTTGCAGATTGTGACTGTTATTTCAGTGGTTTTCGCTGTTATTAGTGAGGTTGTGCAGATTGCCACAGTTATTTCACTGGTTTTCGCTGTTATTAGTGAGGCTTTGCAGATTGTGACTGTTATTTCAGTGGTTTTCGCTGTTATTAGTGAGGTTGTGCAGATTGCCACAGTTATTTCACTGGTTTTCGCTGTTATTAGTGAGGCTTTGCAGATTGTGACTGTTATTTCAGTGGTTTTCGCTGTTATTAGTGAGGTTGTGCAGATTGCCACAGTTATTTCACTGGTTTTCGCTGTTATTAGTGAGGCTTTGCAGATTGTGACTGTTATTTCAGTGGTTTTCGCTGTTATTAGTGAGGTTGTGCAGATTGCCACAGTTATTTCAGTGGTTTTCGCTGTTATTAGTGAGGCTTTGCAGATTGTGACTGTTATTTCAGTAGGTTTTCGCTGTTATTAGTGAGGTTGTGCAGATTGCCACAGTTATTTCACTGGTTTTCGCTGTTACAAGTGAGGCTTTGCAGATTGTGACTGTAATTTCAGTGGTTTTCGCTGTTATTAGTGAGGTTGTGCAGATTGCCACAGTTATTTCACTGGTTTTCGCTGTTATTAGTGAGGCTTTGCAGATTGTGACTGTTATTTCAGTGGTTTTCGCTGTTATTAGTGAGGTTGTGCAGATTGCCACAGTTATTTCACTGGTTTTCGCTGTTATTAGTGAGGCTTTGCAGATTGTGACTGTTATTTCAGTGGTTTTCGCTGTTATTAGTGAGGTTGTGCAGATTGCCACAGTTATTTCACTGGTTTTCGCTGTTATTAGTGAGGCTTTGCAGATTGTGACTGTTATTTCAGTGGTTTTCGCTGTTATTAGTGAGGTTGTGCAGATTTGCCACAGTTATTTCAGTGGTTTTCGCTGTTATTAGTGAGGCTTTGCAGATTGTGACTGTTATTTCAGTGGTTTTCGCTGTTATTAGTGAGGTTGTGCAGATTGCCACAGTTATTTCACTGGTTTTCGCTGTTATAAGTGAGGCTTTGCAGATTGTGACTGTTATTTCAGTGGTTTTCGCTGTTATTAGTGAGGTTGTGCAGATTGCCACAGTTATTTCACTGGTTTTCGCTGTTATTAGTGAGGCTTTGCAGATTGTGGACTGTTATTTCAGTGGTTTTCGCTGTTATTAGTGAGGTTGTGCAGATTGCCACAGTTATTTCAGTGGTTTTCGCTGTTATTAGTGAGGCTTTGCAGATTGTGACTGTTATTTCAGTGGTTTTCGCTGTTATTAGTGAGGTTGTGCAGATTGCCACAGTTATTTCACTGGTTTTCGCTGTTATTAGTGAGGCTTTGCAGATTGTGACTGTTATTTCAGTGGTTTTCGCTGTTATTAGTGAGGTTGTGCAGATTGCCACAGTTATTTCAGTGGTTTTCGCTGTTATTAGTGAGGCTTTGCAGATTGTGACTGTTATTTCAGTGGTTTTCGCTGTTATTAGTGAGGTTGTGCAGATTGCCACTGTTATTTCACTGGTTTTCGCTGTTATTAGTGAGGCTTTGCAGATTGTGACTGTTATTTCAGTGGGTTTTCGCTGTTATTAGTGAGGTTGTGCAGATTGCCACAGTTATTTCACTGTTTTCGCTGTTATTAGTGAGGCTTTGCAGAATGTGACTGTTATTTCAGTGGTTTTCGCTGTTATTAGTGAGGCTTTGCAGATTGTGACTGTTATTTCAGTGGTTTTCGCTGTTATT
>CAXASF010000925.1:0-33745 GCA_963971475.1 Chrysops caecutiens | reverse complement strand
CCAGTGTCAGAAGCCAGTAAGAAGACGCTGACAGAGGCGCTGCGTGACTCGGGGGCAGGTCCTAGGCCAATCACTATTGAAGAGTACCGCGCCAGGAACTCTGCCAAACTAGAGGCGAACCGTCCAACCCCTCCGATCAACGTAACCATCAAACGACGCACAGGAGTTGAGGCCAACTTCCGAAGGAAGATTGAGGAGGTCCGGCGTCGCCTGCTGTTAGCCGTTGGACAAAAACAGAGGCTGGAGATCAGCAGGGAGCTGCAAAGGCTCCACAACGAGCGGCTCAAATATCGCCGAGAGAAGCGCCAAACCAATAAAAATATTAAAAAATAAATAGTTAGTGAATAAATAAAGAGAGAAGAAGAAGAAAGGAAAATAAATATTGAAATTAACAAATTGCACGGATTTTTACATCAGCCTCACAGTCGGCAATCCATGCCGCACCGCGGTCTATGAAACCGCCCGTAAACCTGCATTATCGTAGCGCGACAGTAGTGTAATCTGGGATGGAGATTTCGTAACCATTAGAGTTAATTAGTTCAGCTTGCATAACGATAGGTCTTACTAGAATTACCCAAGTTGGTTTATATAAAGTTTACACGCAATAGAGTTTTAAGATTGAAATGTACAAAAGTTGTTTATACTAGAGTTATAGAGTTGGTTTATATAAAGTTTATACGCAATAGAGTTTTAAGATTGGAATGTACAAAAATTGTTTATACTAGAGTTATAGAGTTGGTTTATATAAAGTTTATACGCAATAGAGTTTTGAAATGTACAAAAGTTGTTTATACTAGAGTTATAGAGTTGGTTTATATAAAGTTTATACGCAATAGAGTTTTAAGATTGGAGTGTACAAAAATTGTTTATACTAGAGTTATAAAGTTGGTTTATATAAAGTTTATACGCAATAGAGTTTTAAGATTGGAGTGTACAAAAATTGTTTATACTAGAGTTATAAAGTTGGTTTATATAAAGTTTATACGCAATAGAGTTTTAAGATTGGAATGTACAAAAATTGTTTATACTAGAGTTATAGAGTTGGTTTATATAAAGTTTATACGCAATAGAGTTTTAAGATTGGAATGTACAAAAATTGTTTATACTAGAGTTATTAAGTCAATTTATATTGTAAACCTTCAACATTTAACTGACTCGAATGAACGAGAACATATTGTAACAGGGAGAAAATAAACATGTAACAACTTAACTTATGTTTATAACTACTAATGTATGCATATAACAACATATGTTTGTAACATATAACAACTGGCGCAGCCGCATTTAAGAACCATAGTGCTCAAAATCCAATTTAATTTAAATAAGGTGAATGTTGAAGGGTCGAAAATAAAACAAGGATTGTTTGTATAATTTATTTATTAGGAAATATTTGTAATACAAATTGAACAACTTGAAAAAAAAAAAAAACTCGAAATTAAAAAAGATACAATAAAAGAATAAAATATAGAAAAAATATAAAGATACAAGAAAAGAAGAAAAAAGAAAAAAAAAGGATTTCCTAAAAAGGAAAGAAAAACAGATTAAATAAAAAGAAAAAAAAAATCATATATATAGCATAATAATAATAAAAACAATATCAATAAGAATAATAATAATAAGATAGGCATAAGATAATGTTAAGAAACAATGTATGGCCCAGTCAACCCCGAAATCATCTCTGAAATCATCTATAACTAGATTTTCGAGGTTTCTAGAATACTTCTCAATTGATAATCCGGAACCGGAATTCTCTACAAGCACTGAGGAAACCCACACAGGTGAAGAATCTAACGAAAAGAAGGACAACGAGGAAGGAACAAATAACAAAACTTACGTATTCATGTCAAGCAACCAGGAAACTGATCAGATAACAGAACCGGGAATAGAAAATCAGATAGAAGGAAATATAGAAACAGAAGATATACAACAAACACCAGAAGAGCCAGAAACAGACATAGTGCAGCTGAGACACGGGAGAAGGTATTGTAAAACAAACTCGGACCAAGGAAAAGACGACCACGCCAGCAACCAACAGGGGCCAACAGCAAACACACGAACAGAAATCGAAAAGAAAGAAATTGGGGAAACAAAAGAAATAGAAGATAAGAAAATGGCCAACATACAATTGGTAAATAACGTACTACACAACAACGTACCCATACTAATAGGGGAAGACGGCCCCCGAAAACAAAACGAAGTGAATGAGTTCATTAGCTGCGCACGCCTAGGATACGAGACGCTCACTGAAGCACAAGATAAGGCGCTTTTTATAAGATTGTTACCTACACGACTAAGAGGAAGAGCCCTAGAAGTTGCACAAGCTGGAGTCAACAACACACTCGAAGACATATTCAACACCCTCAAATCAAACCTAATCCAGACCACCTCGTACATAACACTGAACACCCAATTAAGAAACGTGCAGCAATTACCTATGGAAACACTGATGGGTTATTTCAATAGAGTTAAATCGTTAATAAATGCTTGCAAGAACGCAGCAGAACAACAATACGCCAACGGTGGTGAGGGGCTAAAAATAGAAATCGAGGAAGTGGGCTTACATTGCTTCAAGTTAGGAATAACAAACTCTAACTACAAGTTCTACCTTCTCCAAGATTGCGATAACAACGTAGAATCCTTGGGGAGGAAAATAGCAAGGCTTGAGCAGACCGAGCAATGTATGAATCAACACCTAGCTAGTCAGCAACCCGTAATCCCAGGATTACCCACGATGGACGCGGCTAGGAACCAGATTCACAATCAAGTGAAAAGAGAACCTCGAACGTTTGCGCAAAATCAACAACAACCACAATACCAGTCGGCGAGAAACTATAATGGGTACCAAGAGACGCCAAGAAACTACAACACCAATACACCCCGGGAGAAACAGGATAAACGGCAGATAAAATGTCATTTTTGTGGAAGACCAGGACATGTAATAGCCGAGTGTCGTACAAGGCAAATGACACCATTCTGCACGAACTGTAAGACGTATGGACACACGACCCAGAACTGTAACGCGCACGGCAGAAACCAACAAAACCTACCTTCAAATGGATATAGAGGGCGTCAGGTGAATCACACCACCGCAAACATAGCAAACGAGAAATGTAACTTCTGTTTGGAAGGAGGACATACAGAAGACCGGTGCTTTTTAAGGGAAAGGTGGGAACGAATACAACGAGAAAAACAAGCAGCACACATACAGCCGGAAAACTACGAGGAGACGACCGGGCACACCGCGAGTCGTCGCTAATAAGAAATGGGAAGCGGTGTGAAACATGTCCAGACGTTCCTATAGTAAATCTACCCCTAAACATTGCAAGAAGTAGCAGGAATAAATTCATAGTGGACACAGGCGCCGAAATAAGTCTAATAAAGGAAGAAGCAATTAAGGAATCAATAAAAAAGGACATAAATAGGGAGGAGATAATCAGATTAAACACCATTTCAGGGGAGATTTCCACTAAAGGGACCATCACAGGACACATAAGTTTAGAGAAGTTATATCCATGTAAATTCCATATCATCGAAACTGTCAACGAAAGTAGCATAACGGGCCTGCTGGGCAATGACTTCTTGTCCAGACATTGCAACATCGAGGGCCCCGCGAAGAAGCTCGTGTTCTTGCCCACAAGTAATGGACAAAGAACGGTTATCAAATTCGAGGACAACCAAAATCGAAGTACGAATGATGTTTATTTTGTGGACGTTATAGCAGCCGAAAAAGCAAATCATGAGCGTAGTCATGCCAGGGAGGAAAACACCCGAGAATTCCAAAGTAAAACTACTATGGGGGGTGATGCAAAACCTGTAATACTGGAAAAAGATTACGCAGAGCAGCCAAAGGAATCCCGACAAGCGGAGAAACCAGGGAACATCACCAAAGTCAGGCAAAGTCCGAAAACATGTGATTACACAGGGGGAATAATGCCTACGGCGGAAGTGTTGAAAGATCTGGGAAAACTCTTCGAGACAGGTATAACGCATGAAAGCTACGCGAGTGGGATGCGTACCGGGGGAAGTAATCTGCAATGTTTTCCAAGTCATACTCGCACGTATGGAGAAAACAAAGAAAGCTGCGCAAAAGGTTGCCTAACGGAGGAATTTATAACCACAGAGCCCAGGAACGTCATAATACCGGCAAGGACAGTGAAATGGGTGGAAATGATCATGGATCAAGAAGGACAGTATGTAACCGAAGGAGAGGAGATAAAACCAGGCGTATATATTAGTAATGCGCTCGTGCAGTCAACAAAGGGCAAAATCAAACTGAGTGTGTTAAATATCAACAATCATAAAGTAGAAGCAAACAATATGACAGTGAAATTAAGCAAATATGAGGAAACGACAGTACCAAACGAAAACGCAACCAATAAATCTGAAGAAAAATTAGTCAACTGTATTGGCACCAAGGAATGGGAACCAGGAAAAAGAGAAATCCAGATTAGAAAACTAATAAATCTAGAAACTAACTTGAACACTGAAGAGAGGAGGGAAATGCATAAAGTAATCGAAGAATTCCAAGACGTTTTTCATTTACCGGGAGAGAAACTGGGACACACAGCTACAGTGCAGCATGAGATACAGATACAACAAGGGAAACATCCTATCAAGTGCAAGATGTACCGGCTGCCGGAGACGCAAAGAGAGATAATCACGGAAGAAATAGAGAGATTGCTGGACGAAGACATAGTCGAGCCGAGTTGGAGTCAATGGAACGCACCACTACTAGTTGTCCCCAAGAAACCCGGCCCCGATGGACAGAAGCGATGACGAATAGTGGTCGATTATAGGAAACTAAATGAAGTCACCGAAGGGGACGCTTATCCACTACCCAGGATTGAGGATATCCTGGACCAACTAGGAAATTCTCGGTACTTCTCGGTACTCGACCTCGCCAGTGGATATCACCAAATAGCTATGAAACCGGAGGATCGCGACAAAACGGCGTTTAGTACCCTGTATGGACATTACGCCTTTAAGCGTATGCCTTTCGGCCTAAAGGGAGCACCAGCGACGTTCCAGCGTCTCATGAATCACGTGCTGACCGGATGACAGGGTCTACAATGCTTCGTATACCTGGATGACATAGTAATATACGGTAGAAACCTAATGGATCATCAAACGAAGCTACGAACCATATTACAACGACTGAGAGCACACAACCTGAAGTTGAACGCGGAGAAATGCAATTTCCTCAAAAGAGAAGTTATATACCTTGGACACAAGTGCACGACAGCAGGAGTAGAACCGGATCCGAGCTTGGTAGATAGCGTAAGAAATTTCCCGACACCTAGAACAATCCGTCAAGTACAGTCCTTCTTAGGACTAGCCAATTACTACAGGAAATTTATATCGGACTTCTCCAAGATAGCAGCACCAATAAATAATCTCTTGAAGAAGGATGTGAAATTCAAATGGGATGAAAGTTGTGTGAACGCCTTCAACACTCTCAAACAGAAATTAATAAGCCCACCAGTACTTAGATACCCAAACTTTAAAGAACCATTCAAGCTGTACACGGATGCGAGCGGAGGAGCACTTGGCGCAGTTCTAGCACAAGGCCCGGATAAAGAAGAGAAACCCATAGCTTATGCTAGTAGGACATTAAACGCAGCAGAAAGAAACTATTCTACAATAGAGCGGGAACTCTTGGCCATAGTATGGGCAGTTAAGAATTTCAGGTGTTACTTATACGGCAGACCGTTCAAAGTATTCACCGACCACAAACCCCTAAAAGGAGCGATTCGGATCAAAGACCCGACAAGCCGAATACTTCGGTTGTGGCACAAGCTGTCCGACTACACCTTCGAAATCGAGTACATGGAAGGCAAGAAAAACAGTAACGCAGACGCCCTTAGCAGAATTCCATACGAGGTGATGGTCACCACACGGAAACAGGCACGAGAACAACAAGAACAAACCTCAGAAACCGGGGAGGAGATTGCTCCAGGAAAAGAGTCCACGGAACAGAATTCACTGGACGACCCATCCGTACAAGAAAAACCACAAGTAAGAATCTTGAAAGACCCTCAGGACATCGAGACCATACTACGCGACTGTCATGACGCCCCTCTGGGAGGACACCAAGGAGTTCTTAAGACATATCACCGCTTAAAGAGAGAGTTCTACTGGAAGGGAATGATGAAGGATATTAAAAAATATATACGAAAATGTAGAAAATGTCAAATAAATAAATTAAGTAGAGAGCACAGAGAACCGATGGTCATTACAGACACCGCCAAAAAACCCTTCGACAAGGTCTACATGGACATAGTGGGTCCGCTCCCCGAAACACCACGCGGAAACAAATATATCTTAAGTTTCGAAGACGATTTGACGCGCTTCATGGACGTGATACCACTCCAAAATATGGAGGCGAAAACTGTGGCACAGGCTTTTGTAGAAGAAATAATTAGTCGATACAGAATACCAGCAAAACTAATCACCGACCAAGGAGCCAACTTCACTTCCGAAATGTTCAGGGAAGTGTGTAAGTTTTTTAAGATACGGAAGATCGAAACAACACCATACCATCCTCAATCCAACGGAGCATTAGAGAGATCACATAGGCCTCTAATTGAGTATCTAAGAAATTTTGTAGACGACAACCAAACTAACTGGGATGAGCATCTGCGAGCAGCAATGTTCGTCAGGAACAATAGTATGCACACAACTACAAAATTAACGCCTATGGATTGCTTATACGGCTTCTCAGCCCCCCTTCCCAACAATCTAAAGAAAGCTCCCCAACCAGTGTACGATCACGAGAATTATTTCCTGCAACTAAGAAATAAACTCCAGAGAGCATATCAAACCGCGCGAAGGAATTTGGAAGAGAGTAAGATCCAGTCTAAAGAATATTATGATTTGAAGACAAATCCAATCAAAATCCATGTTGGAGATCAAGTGCTTCTAAGAAATACGGCCCGACGAAACAAACTGATTCAACATTGGACAGGGCCCTACCGAGTCACGGCAGTAAATACCCCGGTCAACACCACTATTCTAATAAAAAATAAGAAACGTCGCGTACATAACAACCATTTAAAACTGTATAACTAACATTAGAACGCCTCCTCACAACCACTATAGACCGACCATCGTTAATAATTATACTTTATCGTTAATAATTACTAGTTTCAAAATGGACCAAAACACTACACCCGTTGAAGTCGATGACCTAGGACTGACCAAGGCCGAGTGGGACAACATCCTACAGGAAGCGGACCAGCTGTATCAGCAGATTCAAGCTAACATCACCCTGCGAGAGACGGACCAGATGTCTCAACAACTACAACTGGACGAGCCTGAAACCGAGGACCCGAAATACTACCAGCCCCAGCAGGGAGCGAAAAACATTCGCGGACGAAACCCAAGGCGGAAAACCCGACGCAACTAATTTAAGACGAAACGCACATGTAAATTACAAAACGAAATAAAAGGAAACTACCGGATACAAAAGCTATGAAACTAGCCACCTAAGATTAAAATTACCCTAATTATAACAATAACACTATACTTAAACTTAAATCGCGCGAACCCCCTAGACGCCTATTACTTAGAACTACGAACTAATACTAAGCATAAACCACCCTTACCACAGAAACCGTCACACTCCGCAATACAAAAATGGTACTCGTCCTTGTTACCCCGGGAAATACCATTCACCCTGGGGGGGAACTTCTAAAAGGGGGAGGAATGTTGTGAGACGTCAGACCACTAAAAAATAAAATAGATTAGCACAACAAAATAAAGTCAACATAAGACACTCACCATACCTAGGGTACCGGAACCTACAAAACAAATTCACAAAAAACATAACAACATAACCAGTAGGTACTCACCAAGAGTACTATGCGCTCCCCAACAACCAGCATAAAAGCATACGGCACCGGAGAAAACAAAAGGCACGTGTCACCAACAAACAACACCAGCCCGAAGCGTTCAACACAAAACAACGCTGGAAAAAATCAAAATATAGTAAACTGGTTCTGTAATACTTACCACAACATCGCAATCCACATAAATCCACATAAATCCACATAAATCCACATAAAAACACATAAGAACACCTAAACGAAATGTAAACAAACGCGCACGCTTATCGACTGTCACTTGACTAACACGTCACAAAGCCAAACACAAGTGGGAACGTAAGTTCTAAAAAACTTAAATGCTCACCACCCGATGGAGCCACCGTACAGTGGAAGATATTTCGTGCAATATGGCAACCGCGCGTTAACGGACGAAAGTCCCGGTTGTCAAATATAAAAAGCCAACGAAATGCTAAGGACAGCATTCAGTTTGGAAAACTACACCTAACCAACAGGAAAAGTGAGTACGACTGGAACCGAAAGCGGTTAGTAAAGCCCATCGGTGAAACCCAGAAATCAGGGTGAAAGTGGTTACATAACCCATCACCAAAAATTTCTAATTTTTGAGCCGAACAAGGTTCCAGAAACTTATCGGCATTTTGGGGACGTCCCAAACGAAAGTGGTTAGTAAACCCATCGTTTATCGTCCCACCCGAACACGGTTCCTGGAACCTATCGGTTTTTTTGGGGAACTCCCGAGTTGAAAGTGGTTGTCTAAACCCATCAACTAGGCCCCTTTTTCACCGTAATAACCTTCTGGTCTATCCCCAGTGTCAGAAGCCAGTAAGAAGACGCTGACAGAGGCGCTGCGTGACTCGGGGGCAGGTCCTAGGCCAATCACTATTGAAGAGTACCGCGCCAGGAACTCTGCCAAACTAGAGGCGAACCGTCCAACCCCTCCGATCAACGTAACCATCAAACGACGCACAGGAGTTGAGGCCAACTTCCGAAGGAAGATTGAGGAGGTCCGGCGTCGCCTGCTGTTAGCCGTTGGACAAAAACAGAGGCTGGAGCTCAGCAGGGAGCTGCAAAGGCTCCACAACGAGCGGCTCAAATATCGCCGAGAGAAGCGCCAAACCAATAAAAATATTAAAAAATAAATAGTTAGTGAATAAATAAAGAGAGAAGAAGAAGAAAGGAAAATAAATATTGAAATTAACAAATTGCACGGATTTTTACATCAGCCTCACAGTCGGCAATCCATGCCGCACCGCGGTCTATGAAACCGCCCGTAAACCTGCATTATCGTAGCGCGACAGTAGTGTAATCTGGGATGGAGATTTCGTAACCATTAGAGTTAATTAGTTCAGCTT
The DNA here is from genome assembly GCA_963971475.1 of Chrysops caecutiens. Classification (NCBI taxonomy): domain Eukaryota; kingdom Metazoa; phylum Arthropoda; class Insecta; order Diptera; family Tabanidae; genus Chrysops; species Chrysops caecutiens. Next base: position 24,552 of record CAXASF010000925.1, on the reverse strand, counting down.
GCATAACGATAGGTCTTACTAGAATTACCCAAGTTGGTTTATATAAAGTTTACACGCAATAGAGTTTTAAGATTGAAATGTACAAAAGTTGTTTATACTAGAGTTATAGAGTTGGTTTATATAAAGTTTATACGCAATAGAGTTTTAAGATTGGAATGTACAAAAATTGTTTATACTAGAGTTATAGAGTTGGTTTATATAAAGTTTATACGCAATAGAGTTTTGAAATGTACAAAAGTTGTTTATACTAGAGTTATAGAGTTGGTTTATATAAAGTTTATACGCAATAGAGTTTTAAGATTGGAGTGTACAAAAATTGTTTATACTAGAGTTATAAAGTTGGTTTATATAAAGTTTATACGCAATAGAGTTTTAAGATTGGAGTGTACAAAAATTGTTTATACTAGAGTTATAAAGTTGGTTTATATAAAGTTTATACGCAATAGAGTTTTAAGATTGGAATGTACAAAAATTGTTTATACTAGAGTTATAGAGTTGGTTTATATAAAGTTTATACGCAATAGAGTTTTAAGATTGGAATGTACAAAAATTGTTTATACTAGAGTTATTAAGTCAATTTATATTGTAAACCTTCAACATTTAACTGACTCGAATGAACGAGAACATATTGTAACAGGGAGAAAATAAACATGTAACAACTTAACTTATGTTTATAACTACTAATGTATGCATATAACAACATATGTTTGTAACATATAACAGTTATTTCACTGGTTTTCGCTGTTATAAGTGAGGCTTTGCAGATTGTGACTGTTATTTCAGTGGTTTTCGCTGTTATTAGTGAGGTTGTGCAGATTGCCACAGTTATTTCACTGGTTTTCGCTGTTATTAGTGAGGCTTTGCAGATTGTGACTGTTATTTCAGTGGTTTTCGCTGTTATTAGTGAGGTTGTGCAGATTGCCACAGTTATTTCAGTGGTTTTCGCTGTTATTAGTGAGGCTTTGCAGATTGTGACTGTTATTTCAGTGGTTTTCGCTGTTATTAGTGAGGTTGTGCAGATTGCCACAGTTATATCACTGGTTTTCGCTGTTATTAGTGAGGCTTTGCAGATTGTGACTGTTATTTCAGTGGTTTTCGCTGTTATTAGTGAGGTTGTGCAGATTGCCACAGTTATTTCACTGGTTTTCGCTGTTATAAGTGAGGCTTTGCAGATTGTGACTGTTATTTCAGTGGTTTTCGCTGTTATTAGTGAGGTTGTGCAGATTGCCACAGTTATTTCACTGGTTTTCGCTGTTATTAGTGAGGCTTTGCAGATTGTGGCTGTTATTTCTGTGGTTTTCGCTGTTATTAGTGAGGTTGTGCAGATTGCCACAGTTATTTCAGTGGTTTTCGCTGTTATTAGTGAGGCTTTGCAGATTGTGACTGTTATTTCAGTGGTTTTCGCTGTTATTAGTGAGGTTGTGCAGATTGCCACAGTTATATCACTGGTTTTCGCTGTTATTAGTGAGGCTTTGCAGATTGTGACTGTTATTTCAGTGGTTTTCGCTGTTATTAGTGAGGTTGTGCAGATTGCCACAGTTATTTCACTGGTTTTCGCTGTTATTAGTGAGGCTTTGCAGATTGTGACTGTTATTTCAGTGGTTTTCGCTGTTATTAGTGAGATTGTGCAGATTGCCACAGTTATTTCACTGGTTTTCGCTGTTATTAGTGAGGCTTTGCAGATTGTGACTGTTATTTCAGTGGTTTTCGCTGTTATTAGTGAGGTTGTGCAGATTGCCACAGTTATTTCACTGGTTTTCGCTGTTATTAGTGAGGCTTTGCAGATTGTGACTGTTATTTCAGTGGTTTTCGCTGTGATTAGTGAGGTTGTGCAGATTGCCACAGTTATTTCACTGGTTTTCGCTGTTATTAGTGAGGCTTTGCAGATTGTGACTGTTATTTCAGTGGTTTTCGCTGTTATTAGTGAGGTTGTGCAGATTGCCACAGTTATATCACTGGTTTTCGCTGTTATTAGTGAGGCTTTGCAGATTGTGACTGTTATTTCAGTGGTTTTCGCTGTTATTAGTGAGATTGTGCAGATTGCCACAGTTATTTCACTGGTTTTCGCTGTTATTAGTGAGGCTTTGCAGATTGTGACTGTTATTTCAGTGGTTTTCGCTGTTATTAGTGAGGTTGTGCAGATTGCCACAGTTATTTCACTGGTTTTCGCTGTTATTAGTGAGGCTTTGCAGATTGTGACTGTTATTTCAGTGGTTTTCGCTGTTATTAGTGAGGTTGTGCAGATTGCCACAGTTATTTCACTGGTTTTCGCTGTTATAAGTGAGGCTTTGCAGATTGTGACTGTTATTTCAGTGGTTTTCGCTGTTATTAGTGAGATTGTGCAGATTGCCACAGTTATTTCAGTGGTTTTCGCTGTTATTAGTGAGGCTTTGCAGATTGTGACTGTTATTTCAGTGGTTTTCGCTGTTATTAGTGAGGTTGTGCAGATTGCCACAGTTATTTCAGTGGTTTTCGCTGTTATTAGTGAGGCTTTGCAGATTGTGACTGTTATTTCAGTGGTTTTCGCTGTTATTAGTGAGGTTGTGCAGATTGCCACAGTTATTTCACTGGTTTTCGCTGTTATTAGTGAGGCTTTGCAGATTGTGACTGTTATTTCAGTGGTTTTCGCTGTTATTAGTGAGGTTGTGCAGATTGCCACAGTTATTTCACTGGTTTTCGCTGTTATAAGTGAGGCTTTGCAGATTGTGACTGTTATTTCAGTGGTTTTCGCTGTTATTAGTGAGGTTGTGCAGATTGCCACAGTTATTTCACTGGTTTTCGCTGTTATGAGTGAGGCTTTGCAGATTGTGACTGTTATTTCAGTGGTTTTCGCTGTTATTAGTGAGGTTGTGCAGATTGCCACAGTTATTTCACTGGTTTTCGCTGTTATTAGTGAGGCTTTGCAGATTGTGACTGTTATTTCAGTGGTTTTCGCTGTTATTAGTGAGGTTGTGCAGATTGCCACAGTTATTTCACTGGTTTTCGCTGTTATTAGTGAGGCTTTGCAGATTGTGACTGTTATTTCAGTGGTTTTCGCTGTTATTAGTGAGGTTGTGCAGATTGCCACAGTTATTTCACTGGTTTTCGCTGTTATAAGTGAGGCTTTGCAGATTGTGACTGTTATTTCAGTGGTTTTCGCTGTTATTAGTGAGGTTGTGCAGATTGCCACAGTTATTTCACTGGTGTTCGCTGTTATGAGTGAGGCTTTGCAGATTGTGACTGTTATTTCAGTGGTTTTCGCTGTTATTAGTGAGATTGTGCAGATTGCCACAGTTATTTCAGTGGTTTTCGCTGTTATTAGTGAGGCTTTGCAGATTGTGACTGTTATTTCAGTGGTTTTCGCTGTTATTAGTGAGGTTGTGCAGATTGCCACAGTTATTTCACTGGTTTTCGCTGTTATTAGTGAGGCTTTGCAGATTGTGACTGTTATTTCAGTGGTTTTCGCTGTTATTAGTGAGGTTGTGCAGATTGCCACAGTTATTTCACTGGTTTTCGCTGTTATTAGTGAGGCTTTGCAGATTGTGACTGTTATTTCAGTGGTTTTCGCTGTTATTAGTGAGGTTGTGCAGATTGCCACAGTTATTTCAGTGGTTTTCGCTGTTATTAGTGAGGCTTTGCAGATTGTGACTGTTATTTCAGTGGTTTTCGCTGTTATTAGTGAGGTTGTGCAGATTGCCACAGTTATATCACTGGTGTTCGCTGTTATTAGTGAGGCTTTGCAGATTGTGACTGTTATTTCAGTGGTTTTCGCTGTTATTAGTGAGGTTGTGCAGATTGCCACAGTTATTTCACTGGTTTTCGCTGTTATTAGTGAGGCTTTGCAGATTGTGACTGTTATTTCAGTGGTTTTCGCTGTTATTAGTGAGATTGTGCAGATTGCCACAGTTATTTCACTGGTTTTCGCTGTTATTAGTGAGCCTTTGCAGATTGTGACTGTTATTTCAGTGGTTTTCGCTGTTATTAGTGAGGTTGTGCAGATTGCCACAGTTATTTCACTGGTTTTCGCTGTTATTAGTGAGGCTTTGCAGATTGTGACTGTTATTTCAGTGGTTTTCGCTGTTATTAGTGAGGTTGTGCAGATTGCCACAGTTATTTCACTGGTTTTCGCTGTTATTAGTGAGGCTTTGCAGATTGTGACTGTTATTTCAGTGGTTTTCGCTGTTATTAGTGAGGTTGTGCAGATTGCCACAGTTATATCACTGGATTTCGCTGTTATTAGTGAGGCTTTGCAGATTGTGACTGTTATTTCAGTGGTTTTCGCTGTTATTAGTGAGATTGTGCAGATTGCCACAGTTATTTCACTGGTTTTCGCTGTTATTAGTGAGGCTTTGCAGATTGTGACTGTTATTTCAGTGGTTTTCGCTGTTATTAGTGAGGCTGTGCAGATTGCCACAGTTATTTCACTGGTTTTCGCTGTTATAAGTGAGGCTTTGCAGATTGTGACTGTTATTTCAGTGGTTTTCGCTGTTATTAGTGAGGTTGTGCAGATTGCCACAGTTATTTCACTGGTTTTCGCTGTTATCAGTGAGGCTTTGCAGATTGTGACTGTTATTTCAGTGGTTTTCGCTGTTATTAGTGAGGTTGTGCAGATTGCCACAGTTATTTCACTGGTTTTCGCTGTTATTAGTGAGGCTTTGCAGATTGTGACTGTTATTTCAGTGGTTTTCGCTGTTATTAGTGAGGTTGTGCAGATTGCCACAGTTATTTCACTGGTTTTCGCTGTTATTAGTGAGGCTTTGCAGATTGTGACTGTTATTTCAGTGGTTTTCGCTGTTATTAGTGAGGTTGTGCAGATTGCCACAGTTATTTCACTGGTTTTCGCTGTTATTAGTGAGGCTTTGCAGTTTGTGACTGTTATTTCAGTGGTTTTCGCTGTTATTAGTGAGGTTGTGCAGATTGCCACAGTTATTTCACTGGTTTTCGCTGTTATAAGTGAGGCTTTGCAGATTGTGACTGTTATTTCAGTGGTTTTCGCTGTTATTAGTGAGGTTGTGCAGATTGCCACAGTTATTTCACTGGTTTTCGCTGTTATAAGTGAGGCTTTGCAGATTGTGACTGTTATTTCAGTGGTTTTCGCTGTTATTAGTGAGGTTGTGCAGATTGCCACAGTTATTTCACTGGTTTCCGCTGTTATTAGTGAGGCTTTGCAGATTGTGACTGTTATTTCAGTGGTTTTCGCTGTTATTAGTGAGGTTGTGCAGATTGCCACAGTTATTTCACTGGTTTTCGCTGTTATAAGTGAGGCTTTGCAGATTGTGACTGTTATTTCAGTGGTTTTCGCTGTTATTAGTGAGGTTGTGCAGATTGCCACAGTTATTTCACTGGTTTTCGCTGTTATTAGTGAGGCTTTGCAGATTGTGACTGTTATTTCAGTGGTTTTCGCTGTTATTAGTGAGGCTTTGCAGATTGTGACTGTTATTTCAGTGGTTTTCGCTGTTATTAGTGAGGTTGTGCAGATTGCCACAGTTATTTCAGTGGTTTTCGCTGTTATTAGTGAGGCTTTGCAGATTGTGACTGTTATTTCAGTGGTTTTCGCTGTTATTAGTGAGGTTGTGCAGATTGCCACAGTTATTTCACTGGTTTTCGCTGTTATTAGTGAGGCTTTGCAGATTGTGACTGTTATTTCAGTGGTTTTCGCTGTTATTAGTGAGGTTGTGCAGATTGCCACAGTTATTTCACTAGTTTTCGCTGTTATTAGTGAGGCTTTGCAGATTGTGACTGTTATTTCAGTGGTTTTCGCTGTTATTAGTGAGGTTGTGCAGATTGGCACAGTTATTTCACTGGTTTTCGCTGTTATTAGTGAGGCTTTGCAGATTGTGACTGTTATTTCAGTGGTTTTCGCTGTTATTAGTGAGGTTGTGCAGATTGCCACAGTTATTTCAGTGGTTTTCGCTGTTATTAGTGAGGCTTTGCAGATTGTGACTGTTATTTCAGTGGTTTTCGCTGTTATTAGTGAGGTTGTGCAGATTGCCACAGTTATTTCACTGGTTTTCGCTGTTATTAGTGAGGCTTTGCAGATTGTGACTGTTATTTCAGTGGTTTTCGCAGTTATTAGTGAGGTTGTGCAGATTGCCACAGTTATTTCAGTGGTTTTCGCTGTTATTAGTGAGGCTTTGCAGATTGTGACTGTTATTTCAGTGGTTTTCGCTGTTATTAGTGAGGTTGTGCAGATTGCCACAGTTATTTCACTGGTTTTCGCTGTTATTAGTGAGGCTTTGCAGATTGTGACTGTTATTTCAGTGGTTTTCGCTGTTATTAGTGAGGTTGTGCAGATTGCCACAGTTATTTCACTGGTTTTCGCTGTTATAAGTGAGGCTTTGCAGATTGTGACTGTTATTTCAGTGGTTTTCGCTGTTATTAGTGAGATTGTGCAGATTGCCACAGTTATTTCACTGGTTTTCGCTGTTATTAGTGAGGCTTTGCAGATTGTGACTGTTATTTCAGTGGTTTTCGCTGTTATTAGTGAGGTTGTGCAGATTGCCACAGTTATTTCATTGGTTTTCGCTGTTATTAGTGAGGCTTTGCAGATTGTGACTGTTATTTCAGTGGTTTTCGCTGTTATTAGTGAGGTTGTGCAGATTGCCACAGTTATTTCACTGGTTTTCGCTGTTATTAGTGAGGCTTTGCAGATTGTGACTGTTATTTCAGTGGTTTTCGCTGTTATTAGTGAGGTTGTGCAGATTGCCACAGTTATTTCAGTGGTTTTCGCTGTTATTAGTGAGGCTTTGCAGATTGTGACTGTTATTTCAGTGGTTTTCGCTGTTATTAGTGAGGTTGTGCAGATTGCCACAGTTATTTCACTGGTTTTCGCTGTTATAAGTGAGGCTTTGCAGATTGTGACTGTTATTTCAGTGGTTTTCGCTGTTATTAGTGAGGTTGTGCAGATTGCCACAGTTATTTCACTGGTTTTCGCTGTTATAAGTGAGGCTTTGCCGATTGTGACTGTTATTTCAGTGGTTTTCGCTGTGATTAGTGAGGTTGTGCAGATTGCCACAGTTATTTCAGTGGTTTTCGCTGTTATTAGTGAGGCTTTGCAGATTGTGACTGTTATTTCAGTGGTTTTCGCTGTTATTAGTGAGGTTGTGCAGATTGCCACAGTTATTTCACTGGTTTTCGCTGTTATTAGTGAGGCTTTGCAGATTGTGACTGTTATTTCAGTGGTTTTCGCTGTTATTAGTGAGGTTGTGCAGATTGCCACAGTTATTTCACTGGTTTTCGCTGTTATTAGTGAGGCTTTGCAGATTGTGACTGTTATTTCAGTGGTTTTCGCTGTTATTAGTGAGGCTTTGCAGATTGTGACTGTTATTTCAGTAGTTTTCGCTGTTATTAGTGAGGCTTTGCAGATTGTGACTGTTATTTCAGTGGTTTTCGCTGTTATTAGTGAGGTTGTGCAGATTGCCACAGTTATTTCAGTGGTTTTCGCTGTTATTAGTGAGGCTTTGCAGATTGTGACTGTTATTTCAGTGGTTTTCGCTGTTATTAGTGAGGTTGTGCAGATTGCCACAGTTATTTCACTGGTTTTCGCTGTTATTAGTGCGGCTTTGCAGATTGTGACTGTTATTTCAGTGGTTTTCGCTGTTATTAGTGAGGTTGTGCAGATTGCCACAGTTATTTCACTGGTTTTCGCTGTTATTAGTGAGGCTTTGCAGATTGTGACTGTTATTTCAGTGGTTTTCGCTGTTATTAGTGAGGTTGTGCAGATTGCCACAGTTATTTCACTGGTTTTCGCTGTTATTAGTGAGGCTTTGCAGATTGTGACTGTTATTTCAATGGTTTTCGCTGTTATTAGTGAGGTTGTGCAGATTGCCACAGTTATTTCAGTGGTTTTCGCTGTTATTAGTGAGGCTTTGCAGATTGTGAATGTTATTTCAGTGGTTTTCGCTGTTATTAGTGAGGTTGTGCAGATTGCCACAGTTATTTCACTGGTTTTCGCTGTTATTAGTGAGGCTTTGCAGATTGTGACTGTTATTTCAGTGGTTTTCGCTGTTATTAGTGAGGTTGTGCAGATTGCCACAGTTATTTCACTGGTTTTCGCTGTTATTAGTGAGGCTTTGGCCACAGTTATTTCACTGGTTTTCGCTGTTATTAGTGAGGCTTTGCAGATTGTGACTGTTATTTCAGTGGTTTTCGCTGTTATTAGTGAGGTTGTGCAGATTGCCACAGTTATTTCACTGGTTTTCGCTGTTATTAGTGAGGCTTTGCAGATTGTGACTGTTATTTCAGTGGTTTTCGCTGTTATTAGTGAGGTTGTGCAGATTGCCACAGTTATTTCAGTGGTTTTCGCTGTTATTAGTGAGGCTTTGCAGATTGTGACTGTTATTTCAGTGGTTTTCGCTGTTATTAGTGAGGTTGTGCAGATTGCCACAGTTATTTCACTGGTTTTCGCTGTTATAAGTGAGGCTTTGCAGATTGTGACTGTTATTTCAGTGGTTTTCGCTGTTATTAGTGAGGTTGTGCAGATTGCCACAGTTATTTCACTGGTTTTCGCTGTTATTAGTGAGGCTTTGCAGATTGTGACTGTTATTTCAGTGGTTTTCGCTGTTATTAGTGAGGTTGTGCAGATTGCCACAGTTATTTCACTGGTTTTCGCTGTTATAAGTGAGGCTTTGCAGATTGTGACTGTTATTTCAGTGGTTTTCGCTGTTATTAGTGAGGTTGTGCAGATTGCCACAGTTATTTCACTGGTTTTCGCTGTTATAAGTGAGGCTTTGCAGATTGTGACTGTTATTTCAGTGGTTTTCGCTGTTATTAGTGAGGTTGTGCAGATTGCCACAGTTATTTCAGTGGTTTTCGCTGTTATTAGTGAGGCTTTGCAGATTGTGACTGTTATTTCAGTGGTTTTCGCTGTTATTAGTGAGGTTGTGCAGATTGCCACAGTTATTTCACTGGTTTTCGCTGTTATTAGTGAGGCTTTGCAGATTGTGACTGTTATTTCAGTGGTTTTCGCTGTTATTAGTGAGATTGTGCAGATTGCCACAGTTATTTCACTGGTTTTCGCTGTTATAAGTGAGGCTTTGCAGATTGTGACTGTTATTTCAGTGGTTTTCGCTGTTATTAGTGAGGTTGTGCAGATTGCCACAGTTATTTCACTGGTTTTCGCTGTTATAAGTGAGGCTTTGCAGATTGTGACTGTTATTTCAGTGGTTTTCGCTGTTATTAGTGAGGTTGTGCAGATTGCCACAGTTATTTCACTGGTTTTCGCTGTTATTAGTGAGGCTTTGCAGATTGTGACTGTTATTTCAGTGGTTTTCGCTGTTATTAGTGAGGTTGTGCAGATTGCCACAGTTATTTCACTGGTTTTCGCTGTTATTAGTGAGGCTTTGCAGATTGTGACTGTTATTTCAGTGGTTTTCGCTGTTATTAGTGAGATTGTGCAGATTGCCACAGTTATTTCACTAGTTTTCGCTGTTATTAGTGAGGCTTTGCAGATTGTGACTGTTATTTCAGTGGTTTTCGCTGTTATTAGTGAGGTTGTGCAGATTGTGACTGTTATTTCAGTGGTTTTCGCTGTTATTAGTGAGGTTGTGCAGATTGCCACAGTTATTTCAGTGGTTTTCGCTGTTATTAGTGAGGCTTTGCAGATTGTGACTGTTATTTCAGTGGTTTTCGCTGTTATTAGTGAGGTTGTGCAGATTGCCACAGTTATTTCAGTGGTTTTCGCTGTTATTAGTGAGGCTTTGCAGATTGTGACTGTTATTTCAGTGGTTTTCGCTGTTATTAGTGAGGTTGTGCAGATTGCCACAGTTATTTCACTGGTTTTCGCTGTTATAAGTGAGGCTTTGCAGATTGTGACTGTTATTTCAGTGGTTTTCGCTGTTATTAGTGAGGTTGTGCAGATTGCCACAGTTATTTCACTGGTTTTCGCTGTTATTAGTGAGGCTTTGCAGATTGTGACTGTTATTTCAGTGGTTTTCGCTGTTATTAGTGAGGTTGTGCAGATTGCCACAGTTATTTCACTGGTTTTCGCTGTTATTAGTGAGGCTTTGCAGATTGTGACTGTTATTTCAGTGGTTTTCGCTGTTATTAGTGAGGTTGTGCAGATTGCCACAGTTATTTCAGTGGTTTTCGCTGTTATTAGTGAGGCTTTGCAGATTGTGACTGTTATTTCAGTGGTTTTCGCTGTTATTAGTGAGGTTGTGCAGATTGCCACAGTTATTTCAGTGGTTTTCGCTGTTATTAGTGAGGCTTTGCAGATTGTGACTGTTATTTCAGTGGTTTTCGCTGTTATTAGTGAGGTTGTGCAGATTGCCACAGTTATTTCAGTGGTTTTCGCTGTTATTAGTGAGGCTTTGCAGATTGTGACTGTTATTTCAGTGGTTTTCGCTGTTATTAGTGAGGTTGTGCAGATTGCCACAGTTATTTCACTGGTTTTCGCTGTTATTAGTGAGGCTTTGCAGATTGTGACTGTTATTTCAGTGGTTTTCGCTGTTATTAGTGAGGTTGTGCAGATTGCCACAGTTATTTCACTGGTTTTCGCTGTTATAAGTGAGGCTTTGCAGATTGTGACTGTTATTTCAGTGGTTTTCGCTGTTATTAGCGAGGTTGTGCAGATTGCCACAGTTATTTCACTGGTTTTCGCTGTTATAAGTGAGGCTTTGCAGATTGTGACTGTTATTTCAGTGGTTTTCGCTGTTATTAGTGAGGTTGTGCAGATTGCCACAGTTATTTCACTGGTTTTCGCTGTTATAAGTGAGGCTTTGCAGATTGTGACTGTTATTTCAGTGGTTTTCGCTGTTATTAATGAGATTGTGCAGATTGCCACAGTTATTTCACTGGTTTTCGCTGTTATAAGTGAGGCTTTGCAGATTGTGACTGTTATTTCAGTGGTTTTCGCTGTTATTAGTGAGGTTGTGCAGATTGCCACAGTTATTTCACTGGTTTTCGCTGTTATAAGTGAGGCTTTGCAGATTGTGACTGTTATTTCAGTGGTTTTCGCTGTTATTAGTGAGGTTGTGCAGATTGCCACAGTTATTTCACTGGTTTTCGCTGTTATAAGTGAGGCTTTGCAGATTGTGACTGTTATTTCAGTGGTTTTCGCTGTTATTAGTGAGGTTGTGCAGATTGCCACAGTTATTTCACTGGTTTTCGCTGTTATAAGTGAGGCTTTGCAGATTGTGACTGTTATTTCAGTGGTTTTCGCTGTTATTAGTGAGGTTGTGCAGATTGCCACAGTTATTTCACTGGTTTTCGCTGTTATAAGTGAAGCTTTGCAGATTGTGACTGTTATTTCAGTGGTTTTCGCTGTTATTAGTGAGGTTGTGCAGATTGCCACAGTTATTTCACTGGTTTTCGCTGTTATAAGTGAGGCTTTGCAGATTGTGACTGTTATTTCTGTGGTTTTCGCTGTTATTAGTGAGGTTGTGCAGATTGCCACAGTTATTTCACTGGTTTTCGCTGTTATTAGTGAGGCTTTGCAGATTGTGACTGTTATTTCAGTGGTTTTCGCTGTTATTAGTGAGGTTGTGCAGATTGCCACAGTTATTTCACTGGTTTTCGCTGTTATAAGTGAGGCTTTGCAGATTGTGACTGTTATTTCAGTGGTTTTCGCTGTTATTAGTGAGGTTGTGCAGATTGCCACAGTTATTTCACTGGTTTTCGCTGTTATAAGTGAGGCTTTGCAGATTGTGACTGTTATTTCAGTGGTTTTCGCTGTTATTAGTGAGGTTGTGCCGATTGCCACAGTTATTTCACTGGTTTTCGCTGTTATTAGTGAGGCTTTGCAGATTGTGACTGTTATTTCAGTGGTTTTCGCTGTTATTAGTGAGGTTGTGCAGATTGCCACAGTTATTTCACTGGTTTTCGCTGTTATTAGTGAGGCTTTGCAGATTGTGACTGTTATTTCAGTGGTTTTCGCTGTTATTAGTGAGATTGTGCAGATTGCCACAGTTATTTCACTGGTTTTCGCTGTTATTAGTGAGGCTTTGCAGATTGTGACTGTTATTTCAGTGGTTTTCGCTGTTATTAGTGAGGTTGTGCAGATTGTGACTGTTATTTCACTGGTTTTCGCTGTTATAAGTGAGGCTTTGCAGATTGTGACTGTTATTTCAGTGGTTTTCGCTGTTATTAGTGAGATTGTGCAGATTGCCACAGTTATTTCACTGGTTTTCGCTGTTATAAGTGAGGCTTTGCAGATTGTGACTGTTATTTCAGTGGTTTTCGCTGTTATTAGTGAGGTTGTGCAGATTGCCACAGTTATTTCACTGGTTTTCGCTGTTATTAGTGAGGTTGTGCAGATTGCCACAGTTATTTCACTGGTTTTCGCTGTTATTAGTGAGGCTTCGCAGATTGTGACTGTTATTTCAGTGGTTTTCGCTGTTATTAGTGAGGTTGTGCAGATTGCCACAGTTATTTCACTGGTTTTCGCTGTTATTAGTGAGGCTTTGCAGATTGTGACTGTTATTTCAGTGGTTTTCGCTGTTATTAGTGAGGTTGTGCAGATTGCCACAGTTATTTCAGTGGTTTTCGCTGTTATTAGTGAGGCTTTGCAGATTGTGACTGTTATTTCAGTGGTTTTCGCTGTTATTAGTGAGGTTGTGCAGATTGCCACAGTTATTTCACTGGTTTTCGCTGTTATGAGTGAGGCTTTGCAGATTGTGACTGTTATTTCAGTGGTTTTCGCTGTTATTAGTGAGGTTGTGCAGATTGCCACAGTTATTTCACTGGTTTTCGCTGTTATTAGTGAGGCTTTGCAGATTGTGACTGTTATTTCAGTGGTTTTCGCTGTTATAAGCGAGGTTGTGCAGATTGCCACAGTTATTTCACTGGTTTTCGCTGTTATTAGTGAGGCTTTGCAGATTGTGACTGTTATTTCAGTGGTTTTCGCTGTTATTAGTGAGATTGTGCAGATTGCCACAGTTATTTCAGTGGTTTTCGCTGTTATTAGTGAGTCTTTGCAGATTGTGACTGTTATTTCAGTGGTTTTCGCTGTTATTAGTGAGGTTGTGCAGATTGCCACAGTTATTTCAGTGGTTTTCGCTGTTATTAGTGAGGCTTTGCAGATTGTGACTGTTATTTCAGTGGTTTTCGCTGTTATTAGTGAGGTTGTGCAGATTGCCACAGTTATTTCACTGGTTTTCGCTGTTATTAGTGAGGCTTTGCAGATTGTGACTGTTATTTCAGTGGTTTTCGCTGTTATTAGTGAGGTTGTGCAGATTGCCACAGTTATTTCACTGGTTTTCGCTGTTATTAGTGAGGCTTTGCAGATTGTGACTGTTATTTCAGTGGTTTTCGCTGTTATTAGTGAGGTTGTGCAGATTGCCACAGTTATTTCACTGGTTTTCGCTGTTATAAGTGAGGCTTTGCAGATTGTGACTGTTATTTCAGTGGTTTTCGCTGTTATTAGTGAGGTTGTGCAGATTGCCACAGTTATTTCACTGGTTTTCGCTGTTATAAGTGAGGCTTTGCAAATTGTGACTGTTATTTCAGTGGTTTTCGCTGTTATTAGTGAGATTGTGCAGATTGCCACAGTTATTTCACTGGTTTTCGCTGTTATAAGTGAGGCTTTGCAGATTGTGACTGTTATTTCAGTGGTTTTCGCTGTTATTAGTGAGGTTGTGAAGATTGCCACAGTTATTTCAGTGGTTTTCGCTGTTATTAGTGAGGCTCTGCAGATTCTGACTGTTATTTCAGTGGTTTTCGCTGTTATTAGTGAGGTTGTGCAGATTGCCACAGTTATTTCAGTGGTTTTCGCTGTTATTAGTGAGGCTTTGCAGATTGTGACTGTTATTTCAGTGGTTTTCGCTGTTATTAGTGAGGTTGTGCAGATTGCCACAGTTATTTCACTGGTTTTCGCTGTTATTAGTGAGGCTTTGCAGATTGTGACTGTTATTTCAGTGGTTTTCGCTGTTATTAGTGAGGTTGTGCAGATTGCCACAGTTTTTTCACTGGTTTTCGCTGTTATAAGTGAGGCTTGCGGATTGTGACTGTTATTTCAGTGGTTTTCGCTGTTATTAGTGAGGTTGTGCAGATTGCCACAGTTATTTCACTGGTTTTCGCTGTTATAAGTGAGGCTTTGCAGATTGTGACTGTTATTTCAGTGGTTTTTGCTGTTATTAGTGAGGTTGTGCAGATTGCCACAGTTATTTCACTGGTTTTCGCTGTTATAAGTGAGGCTTTGCAGATTGTGACTGTTATTTCAGTGGTTTTCGCTGTTATTAGTGAGATTGTGCAGATTGCCACAGTTATTTCACTGGTTTTCGCTGTTATAAGTGAGGCTTTGCAGATTGTGACTGTTATTTCAGTGGTTTTCGCTGTTATTAGTGAGGTTGTGCAGATTGCCACAGTTATTTCACTGGTTTTCGCTGTTATAAGTGAGGCTTTGCAGATTGTGACTGTTATTTCAGTGTTTTCGCTGTTATTAGTGAGGTTGTGCAGATTGCCACAGTTATTTCAGTGGTTTTCGCTGTTATTAGTGAGGCTTTGCAGATTGTGACTGTTATTTCAGTGGTTTTCGCTGTTATTAGTGAGGTTGTGCAGATTGCCACAGTTATTTCACTGGTTTTCGCTGTTATTAGTGAGGCTTTGCAGATTGTGACTGTTATTTCAGTGGTTTTCGCTGTTATTAGTGAGGTTGTGCAGATTGCCACAGTTATTTCACTGGTTTTCGCTGTTATTAGTGAGGCTTTGCAGATTGTGACTGTTATTTCAGTGGTTTTCGCTGTTATTAGTGAGGTTGTGCAGATTGCCACAGTTATTTCACTGGTTTTCGCTGTTATAAGTGAGGCTTTGCAGATTGTGACTGTTATTTCAGTGGTTTTCGCTGTTATTAGTGAGGTTGTGCAGATTGCCACAGTTATTTCACTGGTTTTCGCTGTTATTAGTGAGGCTTTGCAGATTGTGACTGTTATTTCAGTGGTTTTCGCTGTTATTAGTGAGATTGTGCAGATTGCCACAGTTATTTCAGTGGTTTTCGCTGTTATTAGTGAGGCTTTGCAGATTGTGACTGTTATTTCAGTGGTTTTCGCTGTTATTAGTGAGGTTGTGCAGATTGCCACAGTTATTTCAATGGTTTTCGCTGTTATTAGTGAGGCTTTGCAGATTGTGACTGTTATTTCAGTGGTTTTCGCTGTTATTAGTGAGGTTGTGCAGATTGCCACAGTTATTTCAGTGGTTTTCGCTGTTATTAGTGAGGCTTTGCAGATTGTGACTGTTATTTCAGTGGTTTTCGCTGTTATTAGTGAGGTTGTGCAGATTGCCACAGTTATTTCAATGGTTTTCGCTGTTATTAGTGAGGCTTTGCAGATTGTGACTGTTTATTTCAGTGGTTTTCGCTGTTATTAGTGAGGTTGTGCAGATTGCCACAGTTATTTCACTGGTTTTCGCTGTTATTAGTGAGGCTTTGCAGATTGTGACTGTTATTTCAGTGGTTTTCGCTGTTATTAGTGAGATTTTGCAGATTGCCACAGTTATTTCACTGGTTTTCGCTGTTATAAGTGAGGCTTTGCAGATTGTGACTGTTATTTCAGTGGTTTTCGCTGTTATTAGTGAGGCTTTGCAGATTGTGACTGTTATTTCAGTGGTTTTCGCTGTTATAAGTGAGGCTTTGCAGATTGTGACTGTTACTTCAGTGGTTTTCGCTGTTATTAGTGAGGTTGTGCAGATTGCCACAGTTATTTCAGTGGTTTTCGCTGTTATTAGTGAGGTTGTGCAGATTGCCACAGTTATTTCACTGGTTTTCGCTGTTATAAGTGAGGCTTTGCAGATTGTGACTGTTATTTCAGTGGTTTTCGCTGTTATTAGTGATGTTGTGCAGATTGCCACAGTTATTTCACTGGTTTCGCTGTTATTAGTGAGGTTGTGCAGATTGCCACAGTTATTTCACTGTTTTCGCTGTTATTAGTGAGGCTTTGCAGATTGCGACTGTTATTTCAGTGGTTTTCGCTGTTATTAGTGAGGTTGTGCAGATTGCCACAGTTATTTCACTGGTTTTTGCTGTTATTAGTGAGGCTTTGCAGATTGTGACTGTTATTTCAGTGGTTTTCGCTGTTATTAGTGAGGTTGTGCAGATTGCCACAGTTATTTCAGTGGTTTTCGCTGTTATTAGTGAGGCTTTGCAGATTGTGACTGTTATTTCAGTGGTTTTCGCTGTTATTAGTGAGGTTGTGCAGATTGCCACAGTTATTTCACTGGTTTTCGCTGTTATAAGTGAGGCTTTGCAGATTGTGACTGTTATTTCAGTGGTTTTCGCTGTTATTAGTGAGGTTGTGCAGATTGCCACAGTTATTTCACTGGTTTTCGCTGTTATAAGTGAGGCTTTGCAGATTGTGACTGTTATTTCAGTGGTTTTCGCTGTTATTAGTGAGGTTGTGCAGATTGCCACAGTTATTTCACTGGTTTTCGCTGTTATAAGTGAGGCTTTGCAGATTGTGACTGTTATTTCAGTGGTTTTCGCTGTTATTAGTGAGATTGTGCAGATTGCCACAGTTATTTCACTGGTTTTCGCTGTTATAAGTGAGGCTTTGCAGATTGTGACTGTTATTTCAGTGGTTTTCGCTGTTATTAGTGAGGTTGTGCAGATTGCCACAGTTATTTCACTGGTTTTCGCTGTTATAAGTGAGGCTTTGCAGATTGTGACTGTTATTTCAGTGGTTTTCGCTGTTATTAGTTAGGTTGTGCAGATTGCCACAGTTATTTCACTGGTTTTCGCTGTTATTAGTGAGGCTTTGCAGATTGTGACTGTTATTTCAGTGGTTTTCGCTGTTATTAGTGAGGCTTTGCAGATTGTGACTGTTATTTCAGTGGTTTTCGCTGTTATTAGTGAGGCTTTGCAGATTGTGACTGTTATTTCAGTGGTTTTCGCTGTTATTAGTGAGGTTGTGCAGATTGCCACAGTTATTTCACTGGTTTTCGCTGTTATAAGTGAGGCTTTGCAGATTGTGACTGTTATTTCAGTGGTTTTCGCTGTTATTAGTGAGGTTGGGCAGATTGCCACAGTTATTTCACTGGTTTTCGCTGTTATTAGTGAGGTTGTGCAGATTGCCACAGTTATTTCACTGGTTTTCGCTGTTATTAGTGAGGCTTTGCAGATTGTGACTGTTATTTCAGTGGTTTTCGCTGTTATTAGTGAGGTTGTGCAGATTGCCACAGTTATTTCACTGGTTTTCGCTGTTATAGTGAGGCTTTGCAGATTGTGACTGTTATTTCAGTGGTTTTCGCTGTTATTAGTGAGGTTGTGCAGATTGCCACAGTTATTTCAGTGGTTTTGGCTGTTATTAGTGAGGCTTTGCAGATTGTGACTGTTATTTCAGTGGTTTTCGCTGTTATTAGTGAGGTTGTGCAGATTGCCACAGTTATTTCACTGGTTTTCGCTGTTATAAGTGAGGCTTTGCAGATTGTGACTGTTATTTCAGTGGTTTTCGCTGTTATTAGTGAGGTTGTGCAGATTGCCACAGTTATTTCACTGGTTTTCGCTGTTATAAGTGAGGCTTTGCAGATTGTGACTGTTATATCAGTGGTTTTCGCTGTTATTAGTGAGGTTGTGCAGATTTCCACAGTTATTTCACTGGTTTTCGCTGTTATAAGTGAGGCTTTGCAGATTGTGACTGTTATTTCAGTGGTTTTCGCTGTTATTAGTGAGATTGTGCAGATTGCCACAGTTATTTCACTGGTTTTCGCTGTTGTAAGTGAGGCTTTGCAGATTGTGACTGTTATTTCAGTGGTTTTCGCTGTTATTAGTGAGGTTGTGCAGATTGCCACAGTTATATCACTGGTTTTCGCTGTTATTAGTGAGGCTTTGCAGATTGTGACTGTTATTTCAGTGGTTTTCGCTGTTATTAGTGAGGTTGTGCAGATTGCCACAGTTATATCACTGGTTTTCGCTGTTATTAGTGAGGCTTTGCAGATTGTGACTGTTATTTCAGTGGTTTTCGCTGTTATTAGTGAGGTTGTGCAGATTGCCACAGTTATTTCACTGGTTTTCGCTGTTATGAGTGAGGCTTTGCAGATTGTGACTGTTATTTCAGTGATTTTCGCTGTTATTAGTGAGGTTGTGCAGATTGCCACAGTTATTTCACTGGTTTTCGCTGTTATTAGTGAGGCTTTGCAGATTGTGACTGTTATTTCAGTGGTTTTCGCTGTTATTAGTGAGGTTGTGCAGATTGCCACAGTTATTTCACTGGTTTTCGCTGTTATAAGTGAGGCTTTGCAGATTGTGACTGTTATTTCAGTGGTTTTCGCTGTTATTAGTGAGATTGTGCAGATTGCCACAGTTATTTCACTGGTTTTCGCTGTTATAAGTGAGGCTTTGCAGATTGTGACTGTTATTTCAGTGGTTTTCGCTGTTATTAGTGAGGTTGTGCAGATTGCCACAGTTATTTCACTGGTTTTCGCTGTTATAAGTGAGGCTTTGCAGATTGTGACTGTTATTTCAGTGGTTTTCGCTGTTGTTAGTGAGGTTGTGCAGATTGCCACAGTTATTTCAGTGGTTTTCGCTGTTATTAGTGAGGCTTTGCAGATTGTGACTGTTATTTCAGTGGTTTTCGCTGTTATTAGTGAGGTTGTGCAGATTGCCACAGTTATTTCAGTGGTTTTCGCTGTTATTAGTGAGGCTTTGCAGATTGTGACTGTTATTTCAGTGGTTTTCGCTGTTATTAGTGAGGTTGTGCAGATTGCCACAGTTATTTCACTGGTTTTCGCTGTTATTAGTGAGGCTTTGCAGATTGTGACTGTTATTTCAGTGGTTTTCGCTGTTATTAGTGAGGTTGTGCAGATTGCACAGTTATTTCACTGGTTTTCGCTGTTATAAGTGAGGCTTTGCAGATTGTGACTGTTATTTCAGTGGTTTTCGCTGTTATTAGTGAGGTTGTGCAGATTGCCACAGTTATTTCACTGGTTTTCGCTGTTATAAGTGAGGCTTTGCAGATTGTGACTGTTATTTCAGTGGTTTTCGCTGTTATTAGTGAGGTTGTGCAGATTGCCACAGTTATTTCACTGGTTTTCGCTGTTATAAGTGAGGCTTTGCAGATTGTGACTGTTATTTCAGTGGTTTTCGC
The DNA here is from genome assembly GCA_963971475.1 of Chrysops caecutiens. Classification (NCBI taxonomy): domain Eukaryota; kingdom Metazoa; phylum Arthropoda; class Insecta; order Diptera; family Tabanidae; genus Chrysops; species Chrysops caecutiens. Next base: position 5,563 of record CAXASF010000925.1, on the reverse strand, counting down.
TGTTATTAGTGAGGTTGTGCAGATTGCCACAGTTATTTCACTGGTTTTCGCTGTTATAAGTGAGGCTTTGCAGATTGTGACTGTTATTTCAGTGGTTTTCGCTGTTATTAGTGAGGTTGTGCAGATTGCCACAGTTATTTCACTGGTTTTCGCTGTTATAAGTGAGGCTTTGCAGATTGTGACTGTTATTTCAGTGGTTTTCGCTGTTATTAGTGAGGTTGTGCAGATTGCCACAGTTATTTCACTGGTTTTCGCTGTTATTAGTGAGGCTTTGCAGATTGTGACTGTTATTTCAGTGGTTTTCGCTGTTATTAGTGAGGTTGTGCAGATTGCCACAGTTATTTCAGTGGTTTTCGCTGTTATTAGTGAGGCTTTGCAGATTGTGACTGTTATTTCAGTGGTTTTCGCTGTTATTAGTGAGGTTGTGCAGATTGCCACAGTTATTTCACTGGTTTTCGCTGTTATTAGTGAGGCTTTGCAGATTGTGACTGTTATTTCAGTGGTTTTCGCTGTTATTAGTGAGGTTGTGCAGATTGCCACAGTTATTTCACTGGTTTTCGCTTTTATAAGTGAGGCTTTGCAGATTGTGACTGTTATTTCAGTGGTTTTCGCTGTTATTAGTGAGGTTGTGCAGATTGCCACAGTTATCTCACTGGTTTTCGCTGTTATTAGTGAGGCTTTGCAGATTGTGACTGTTATTTCAGTGGTTTTCGCTGTTATTAGTGAGGTTGTGCAGATTGCCACAGTTATTTCACTGGTTTCGCTGTTATTAGTGAGGCTTTGCAGATTGTGACTGTTATTTCAGTGGTTTTCGCTGTTATTAGTGAGGTTGTGCAGATTGCCACAGTTATTTCACTGGTTTTCGCTGTTATTAGTGAGGCTTTGCAGATTGTGACTGTTATTTCAGTGGTTTTCGCTGTTATTAGTGAGGTTGTGCAGATTGCCACAGTTATTTCACTGGTTTTCGCTGTTATTAGTGAGGCTTTGCAGATTGTGACTGTTATTTCAGTGGTTTTCGCTGTTATTAGTGAGGTTGTGCAGATTGCCACAGTTATTTCAGTGTTTTCGCTGTTATTAGTGAGGCTTTGCAGATTGTGACTGTTATTTCAGTGGTTTTCGCTGTTATTAGTGAGGTTGTGCAGATTGCCACAGTTATTTCACTGGTTTTCGCTGTTATTAGTGAGGCTTTGCAGATTGTGACTGTTATTTCAGTGGTTTTCGCTGTTATTAGTGAGGTTGTGCAGATTGCCACAGTTATTTCACTGGTTTTCGCTGTTATTAGTGAGGCTTTGCAGATTGTGACTGTTATTTCAGTGGGTTTTCGCTGTTATTAGTAAGGTTGTGCAGATTGCCACAGTTATTTCACTGGTTTTCGCTGTTATGAGTGAGGCTTTGCAGATTGTGACTGTTATTTCAGTGGTTTTCGCTGTTATTAGTGAGGTTGTGCAGATTGCCACAGTTATTTCACTGGTTTTCGCTGTTATTAGTGAGGCTTTGCAGGATTGTGACTGTTATTTCAGTGGTTTTCGCTGTTATTAGTGAGATTGTGCAGATTGCCACAGTTATTTCAGTGGTTTTCGCTGTTATTAGTGAGGCTTTGCAGATTGTGACTGTTATTTCAGTGGTTTTCGCTGTTATTAGTGAGGTTGTGCAGATTGCCACAGTTATTTCACTGGTTTTCGCTGTTATAAGTGAGGCTTTGCAGATTGTGACTGTTATTTCAGTGGTTTTCGCTGTTATTAGTGAGGTTGTGCAGATTGCCACAGTTATTTCACTGGTTTTCTCTGTTATTAGTGAGGCTTTGCAGATTGTGACTGTTATTTCAGTGGTTTTCGCTGTTATTAGTGAGGTTGTGCAGATTGCCACAGTTATATCACTGGTTTTCGCTGTTATTAGTGAGGCTTTGCAGATTGTGACTGTTATTTCAGTGGTTTTCGCTGTTATTGGTGAGATTGTGCAGATTGCCACAGTTATTTCACTGGTTTTCGCTGTTATTAGTGAGGCTTTGCAGATTGTGACTGTTATTTCAGTGGTTTTCGCTGTTATTAGTGAGGTTGTGCAGATTGCCACAGTTATTTCACTGGTTTTCGCTGTTATTAGTGAGGCTTTGCAGATTGTGACTGTTATTTCAGTGGTTTTCGCTGTTATTAGTGAGGTTGTGCAGATTGCCACAGTTATTTCACTGGTTTTCGCTGTTATAAGTGAGGCTTTGCAGATTGTGACTGTTATTTCAGTGGTTTTCGCTGTTATTAGTGAGATTGTGCAGATTGCCACAGTTATTTCAGTGGTTTTCGCTGTTATTAGTGAGGCTTTGCAGATTGTGACTGTTATTTCAGTGGTTTCGCTGTATTAGTGAGGTTGTGCAGATTGCCACAGTTATTTCACTGGTTTTCGCTGTTATTAGTGAGGCTTTGCAGATTGTGACTGTTATTTCAGTGGTTTTCGCTGTTATTAGTGAGGTTGTGCAGATTGCCACAGTTATTTCACTGGTTTTCGCTGTTATTAGTGAGGCTTTGCAGATTGTGACTGTTATTTCAGTGGTTCTCGCTGTTATTAGTGAGGTTGTGCAGATTGCCACAGTTATTTCACTGGTTTTCGCTGTTATTAGTGAGGCTTTGCAGAGTGTGACTGTTATTTCAGTGGTTTTCGCTGTTATTAGTGAGGTTGTGCAGATTGCCACAGTTATTTCACTGGTTTTCGCTGTTATTAGTGAGGCTTTGCAGATTGTGACTGTTATTTCAGTGGTTTTCGCTGTTATTAGTGAGGTTGTGCAGATTGCCACAGTTATTTCACTGGTTTTCGCTGTTATTAGTGAGGCTTTGCAGATTGTGACTGTTATTTCAGTGGTTTTCGCTGTTATTAGTGAGGTTGTGCAGATTGCCACAGTTATTTCACTGGTTTTCGCTGTTATGAAGTGAGGCTTTGCAGATTGTGACTGTTATTTCAGTGGTTTTCGCTGTTATTAGTGAGGTTGTGCAGATTGCCACAGTTATTTCACTGGTTTTCGCTGTTATAAGTGAGGCTTTGCAGATTGTGACTGTTATTTCAGTGGTTTTCGCTGTTATTAGTGAGATTGTGCAGATTGCCACAGTTATTTCAGTGGTTTTCGCTGTTATTAGTGAGGCTTTGCAGATTGTGACTGTTATTTCAGTGGTTTTCGCTGTTATTAGTGAGGTTGTGCAGATTGCCACAGTTATTTCACTGGTTTTCGCTGTTATAAGTGAGGCTTTGCAGATTGTGACTGTTATTTCAGTGGTTTTCGCTGTTATTAGTGAGGTTGTGCAGATTTCCACAGTTATTTCACTGGTTTTCGCTGTTATTAGTGAGGCTTTGCATATTGTGACTGTTATTTCAGTGGTTTTCGCTGTTATTAGTGAGGTTGTGCAGATTGCCACAGTTATTTCAGTGGTTTTCGCTGTTATTAGTGAGGCTTTGCAGATTGCCACAGTTATTTCAGTGGTTTTCGCTGTTATTAGTGAGGCTTTGCAGATTGTGACTGTTATTTTAGTGGTTTTCGCTGTTATTAGTGAGGTTGTGCAGATTGCCACAGTTATTTCAGTGGTTTTCGCTGTTATTAGTGAGGCTTTGCAGATTGTGACTGTTATTTTAGTGGTTTTCGCTGTTATTAGTAAGGTTGTGCAGATTGCCACAGTTATTTCAGTGGTTTTCGCTGTTATTAGTGAGGCTTTGCAGATTGTGACTGTTATTTTAGTGGTTTTCGCTGTTATTAGTGAGGTTGTGCAGATTGCCACAGTTATTTCAGTGGTTTTCGCTGTTATTAGTGAGGCTTTGCAGATTGTGACTGTTATTTCAGTGGTTTTCGCTGTTATTAGTGAGGTTGTGCAGATTGCCACAGTTATTTCAGTGGTTTTCGCTGTTATTAGTGAGGCTTTGCAGATTGTGACTGTTATTTTAGTGGTTTTCGCTGTTATTAGTGAGGTTGTGCAGATTGCCACAGTTATTCCAGTGGTTTTCGCTGTTATTAGTGAGGCTTTGCAGATTGTGACTGTTATTTCAGTGGTTTTCGCTGTTATTAGTGAGGCTTTGCAGATTGCCACAGTTATTTCAGTGGTTTTCGCTGTTATTAGTGAGGCTTTGCAGATTGCCACAGTTATTTCAGTGGTTTTCGCTGTTATTAGTGAGGTTGTGCAGATTGCCACAGTTATTTCAGTGGTTTTCGCTGTTATTAGTGAGGCTTTGCAGATTGCCACAGTTATTTCAGTGGTTTTCGCTGTTATTAGTGAGGTTGTGCAGATTGCCACAGTTATTTCAGTGGTTTTCGCTGTTATTAGTGAGGCTTTGCAGATTGTGACTGTTATTTTAGTGGCTTTCGCTGTTATTAGTGAGGTTGTGCAGATTGCCACAGTTATTTCAGTGGTTTTCGCTGTTATTAGTGAGGCTTTGCAGATTGTGACTGTTATTTTAGTGGTTTTCGCTGTTATTAGTGAGGTTGTGCAGATTGCCACAGTTATTTCAGTGGTTTTCGCTGTTATTAGTGAGGCTTTGCAGATTGTGACTGTTATTTTAGTGGTTTTCGCTGTTATTAGTGAGGTTGTGCAGATTGCCACAGTTATTTCTTTGGTTTTCGCTGTTATTAGTGAGGCTTTGCAGATTGTGACTGTTATTTCAGTGGTTTTCGCTGTTATTAGTGAGGTTGTGCATATTGCCACAGTTATTTCAGTGGTTTTCGCTGTTATTAGTGAGGCTTTGCAGATTGCGACTGTTATTTTAGTGGTTTTCGCTGTTATTAGTGAGCTTGTGCAGATTGCAACAGTTATTTCAGTGGTTTTCGCTGTTATTAGTGAGGCTTTGCAGATTGTTACTGTTATTTCGGTGGTTTTCGCTGTTATTAGTGAGGCTTTGCAGATTGCCACAGTTATTTCAGTGGTTTTCGCTGTTATTAGTGAGGCTTTGCAGATTGCCACAGTTATTTCAGTGGTTTTCGCTGTTATTAGTGAGGTTGTGCAGATTGCCACAGTTATTTCAGTGGTTTTCGCTGTTATTAGTGAGGCTTTGCAGATTGTGACTGTTATTTTAGTGGTTTTCGCTGTTATTAGTGAGGTTGTGCAGATTGCCACAGTTATTTCAGTGGTTTTCGCTGTTATTAGTGAGGCTTTGCAGATTGTGACTGTTATTTCAGTGGTTTTCGCTGTTATTAGTGAGGTTGTGCAGATTGCCACAGTTATTTCAGTGGTTTTCGCTGTTATTAGTGAGGCTTTGCAGATTGTGACTGTTATTTTAGTGGTTTTCGCTGTTATTAGTGAGGTTGTGCAGATTGCCACAGTTATTTCAGTGGTTTTCGCTGTTATTAGTGAGGCTTTGCAGATTGTGACTGTTATTTCAGTGGTTTTCGCTGTTATTAGTGAGGCTTTGCAGATTGCCACAGTTATTTCAGTGGTTTTTGCTGTTATTAGTGAGGCTTTGCAGATTGTGACTGTTATTTCAGTGGTTTTCGCTGTTATTAGTGAGGTTGTGCAGTATTTGCCACAGTTATTTCAGTGGTTTTCGCTGTTATTAGTGAGGCTTTTGCAGATTGTGACTGTTATTTTAGTGTTTTCGCTGT